>PVJH01000874.1:0-100030 GCA_004026705.1 Nesogale talazaci
CTGAATTACTCTACAGAGGACTTACTCAGCGGCCCTCGAGACTGGAAGGACTGCCACTGTACTAGCTGCCTCATGCAAGTGAGTTGCACCGAGCCATTTGTACTGCTTTATTGATGAGCTGTTTTTTTCTTATGCTAAATATCTTTCTATCTATATAAATATATAGAGAGAATCATTAGTGTCCTGGTTTTGTTTCTCTAGAGAACCCTGTCTAACACAGGCACTGATGTAGCAGGACGATGTTTGTCAGCCTATTGTCACTTCCGCATCCTTGGTACAGTTGTCTTCTGTCTCCTAAGACACCATGTACTTTCCAACTTCAGCAATTTAGGAGACTTCTCAATGGCTTGTCCTATTCACTATATCCTGCTTTTCCCTTGATTATAGGTTGCTATCTTGTCCTTTACCTAATTTAACAGATTTAATTTATCTGACCTATCATTCCTTTTCAGAAAAAATAAAATTATTCAGTGCCTCACTGTCAAAGAAAAATGTTTTACTTTATCCCTTAATCCAGAAGAAAGTGGAGATAACTTTGCTTACAGCCCCGTCTGGATCATGGCAGCACCACAGTGCTTTGTGAAGCACTGCTCTAGCTACCACTTCCCCTTCCCATCCTTCCCCTCCAGACCATCAAGGACATTATGCCAAGTGAATGTAGTCCACAAAGGTCAAATATTGTCTGTTACCATATTATTTAAAATTATAAATAATCAAGAAATTAAATAATTATTTATAAAAATTATTCCATTATAGACAGCTAGACAAGTCAAATGAATCTGTTCACCTCCAAAACAATACTTAGTGTGAGTTGTTCATTGTATTCTCTTTATAATAATATTATGTCATGCATTAGTTTCTTAAAAGTCTATCCAACTGAGTATATACATGGATAAAAATAATTTTATAGGCTGTGCCCCGGTGGTGTAGTGGTTGTGCGTGGGACTGCGGCCCATTGGGATGGAGGTTTGATTCCAGCTCCACGGAGCAAAGGCTGGGCCTCCTACTCCCACCACCTGAGGGCAGTGATGCTCAAAAAACAAAAACAAAAAAAATAATAATTTTATAATTATATGAAGTCATTTACAACCTCTGATATGCTGATAATATGAACTAGCTTAAATGAATAGAAAGAAGAAGCAGAAGCACTGACTGATAAAAATCAAGAATTAGAAGAGGAAAACAAAAATCCTCACAACTGGACCAACAGACCAATATCTTGATGAACAGTGAAAAGACTGAAGTTGAAAAGTATTTAATTTTATTTTACCTGCAGCTAATGACCCTGAAAGTAGCAGTCAGAAAATCAGTCAACATATTGCATTGGGAAAATATGCTTGTGGCAGTCATGTGCTTATGTTAATTTTATAATTGAAATGTAGGGGTGGAGTCTGGCCTGCTAATCAGCAGAAAGCCATTGAGTAGCCAATGAGGCCTCTATGTAGGCATAGCTTTCACCTGAGACTCCTGGGAAATCTTGCGGTATTTCCCTCGTGAAGATGAGAAGCTATCTTCCCCAGTTGTTGGGAATTAGTTTCAGAGATGATTAACCACAGGCAACACAGAATGGCGGCGGCTGGGAGGTTGGAGTAGCCAGCGGAGAGACCACACGACTTTGCCCTGATGAAGACGGACCTCTGAAGCTGGAGTGGCATGCTGTTGATGGACCTGAGCCCTGGAAGTGAGGAGCTATGGGGAGACCCCTGCCAGTGCCTGAATTCTGCACCCACTGACCTGTGACTTCCTGAGTCAGAAGCAGACATTATAGACTGATTGCAGGCATATGGATTAGTACCGGACTTATGACTTTGAACTGGACTGGGCTGGGATGCTTTCTCCATGTCCCATTCCTTTTGTATATAAACCTTTTCCTTTTATCTAAATGCGTGTCTCTGAAATTTGTTCCTCTAGTCTACCTGGACTAACTCAATACTGGAAAATATCACAGTAAAATGTTAAAAAACAAAAATGTCACTTTGAAGTCTAATATGTGCCAGACAGAAGCCATGACATTTTCAATCTCATATACATGTGAAAAGTGAATAAACACAAAAAAGAAGAGAGAAACTGATGACTTTGAATTATGATATTGGCAAAACATATTAAATATACTGTGGACTGCAGAGGAAGGAACAGATTGATGTTGGTAGAAGTACATACAGAACTCTCCTTAGTAAGGCAGGATGAGGTTGAGCCCTGGTGGTGCAGTGGTTGTATGCAGGACTGAGGCTCACAGAGTTGATGGGCCAAATGCAGCAGCAGCTCTCCAAGAGCAAGGCTGGGCTTCCTACTCCCACCAGGGCAGTGATGCAAGAAAAAAAAGAAAGAAAGAAAAGGAAAGAAAGAAAGGACGGTCAGAGTTCCTCTCATGCAAACTGGATGTTATTAAGAGGACCTATTTCCTGGAGAAGGAGATTGTGCTTACTAAAGTACTAGGAGGGAACTAGAATTGCGAGTAAGTGAGGAAAATCCTTGGTGACAACGAATAGGATAACATCTCAGCTATAGAAATGGTCTCAAGTGTAGAAGAGACTGCACAGTACCAGGAAGTATTTTGTTCTATTGTAAGTGTGGTCACTAATAATCAAAATCTACTCATTGGCACATGTCAATAGCAATACATGCATGAAGTGTGCTAAATTTGGATCACGAATTAAGAATAAACTATAATCTTTCAAAATTAATGTGAGCTCTTTTTTTTTATATACACAGTGCTTGAATCAATGTCCTGTTAGGTAAGCGAAAGTCATTTCAAGTTAAATGAGTTGATTTCTATACCTGTTATTGCTATTTAACTTAGAAGAAAAATGTTCACAAATACTATCAGTTGGATATTGTAGGGGTGAAAAATCATGAAATCTCATCAGTAATGTAAGAATAGCTTGTACACATTCCCTAATTCTCTTGAAACAAGTTCTCAAACAGCAAATGATACAAAGAAAGAGTTTCTCATCTAATGACACACATGCTTGTATCTAATGAAGACAAATGTCATTCTATCTTCTTTTTTAGTTCTTCTAAATGCATATAAATATGATTTGAGACTTGATGATATCTTCCTCCACTCTTAAGCTTAAACATCAGTGGAAATGTATCTGGATTAAAGATATTTTTTCATAGATCTTTTCCTTTTAAATCCAAGAATCTTGTCATGGGAAATAACATTTCTCTGGGATCAGAAAGAGACATAAAAATATCTCAACTGGCAAAAGCTCTCTACTAATTGGGCTGCTTCTTGTAACCATTCTCTCTCTTCAAAGCACTCGAGGAACTACGGGCAATCATTATCTTGAAATTACTCCTGCAGTTGAACTTCCAACTCAGAGACCTTATGAAGCGCTCTTCCGGTGATGATCCACTTGAGCTCTAAAGACAGTTGTTGATTTATATTATTTACTGGGATTTCACATCAGTTTAAAAAAATATACTTGTAAGGAAAATAGTTTGCTTCTTCCTCTTTTTTTAGGTCACATTTTTTGTACTATTATCAGAACTATTTTCTTTTGAACTATGAGCATTTATGACATCAACGTCTTACTGTGAAAAAAGCAGAGTATTTAAATAACATCAAGAGTTTGGGTTCTTATGAGAGGCAAAATATTTTTCTGTTAGATGCCATTATACAGTAAGTTGAGACAGACATTTTGTTTCCAGGTGGAAAGACAAAGCATAAAATGTTTCTTGCTGCTTGCTAGATTCAGGTACTTATTTAGGACATAAATACTTGTATTGGATTTCACTGACATTTACAAATCTGACTAATGCTAGCATGGCATTTATAGATGAAATCTGATGTTTCATCTACCTAAATTGGGAAGGCTTCAGTTTATTACCAAAAAAAAGTTTTAAAAAATCAGGTGGCATGTCATCAATATATTGATATATCTTACACTTTGAATGTGGAATCTTTTCAATTTCTCCTTTGGCTCTTCTCAGCATTTATTCTTTGTAATTTTACATGCTAGAATTGCTGTAGCCTAATATCTGAGTGACATTTTTATTTGCGGGCACTAAATTTAGTATGTAAAAATGATTTCATGAGCCTTTACACTGATATCTCCTATACTCATTTTTTACAAAAATGTCTATTTTTGTAAATTATGAGTCTACTCATCATATTAAATATTAATAAATCTAATTGTTTTGGGTTATAGTTCTTTTTTTACTGGTTATAGTTCTTATCATGTGTTATGTGATAGGTGGGCTTTTTGTGCCAACAGGGTCAAAGAAGATAGGTAGGTCTGTTGTGACAGCAAGGCCAATGAACACATGGGATGAATTGAAGGGCAGAGATAGGAAGGGCTCAGCAAGTCCTGCCCTTGCTCTCTTGCTATTGGATATTCAGACCAGCCATCTGCCTTGTTTGTCCCGTGCCTCAACCTCCACGCAGCACTACTCGTGGGACACCTAATCGTGGACTGTGGAGCTGTGAGTTGAGGTTTCTTCCAGCCCTGCTTCACCACGTTCCTGGAATATGCATCTCATGAGCTGGAGACTGTTGGACTCTGTCATCTGGCTGACTGTTGGCAACCTGCTCTGCCATTTGCTGGCTGGTGCTGGATAGCCTGGATTGCTCTACAGAGGACTACTCAGCCCTCAAGACTCCAAGAACTGCCAGTCTACTAGTTTTCTTAAACAAATGAGTTGCACCAAGCCATTGGTACTGCTTTATAGATTAGTTAACTGTTTATTTCTTATATCATATATCATTTTATCTATATTTCTATAGAATTACTAGTGTCCTAGTTTTGCTTCTCTAGAGAACCCTGTCTGACACATATCTTTTTGATTCTGATGGAGTGAAAAGTATTTGCCATATGTAGCACATAATGGAGTGGGATTTTGTGGATGAATATCCAATAACCAGCGAACATCAACTGAACGCTTCCTCAGGGGATTCTCCTGGAAGGCAGAGCAGAGCTGGACTTCACAGTGTTTATAATGACTAAAGTATCAGGAGTAGATAACCAAGGCACCTCAGTAAAGCGTGCACCTCAGGTACTCTTTGGTGGTCTTTATTCTTCTAACCTTTCAGAAAGCAAATGACTCTGTTTACCTTTTGTATCACCCAGCTCTCCTTCTGAGTTGAGTCCATATCTATCCTTTTGTAAGTAGCTTTCTAGTTGCAGGTTAATTGTATATCGTGATTCTTAAGGAACATTCATGCATTAATGCAGTACAAAGACTCAAGACATTATCATGTTAGAAGAAGAATAGTGGGGCTGAGACCCGGTGGCGTAGTGGTTGCGCATGGGACTGCGGCCCAGTGGGATGGAGGTTCAATTCCAACAGCAGCTCCACAGGAGCAAAGGCTGGGCATCCTATTCCCACCACCAGAAGGCAGTGATGCCCAAAAAAACAACAAAAAATAAGGATATCTAAGAATCATCCAGCAGCTGATGCCTACTGTTTTTTCCTCAGTTAACAATGCTCCTCCCCTGTTTCCTAACATTTCAAATGAATTATCAGTTACTTCAATATCAGTTAACTGTGACCATTTCCATTAAAAAATCATCGTTCAATTAGATAATGAAAGTTAATTACTTGGTGATGCATCACAGAGAAAGTGAATCAACTACATGAAGACAGCCAAAGATGATGGCTTAGTAACACAGGCAATGCCTACCCACTACAGCAAAGAACTGAGAAGCCATATGACACTGATATAGATGACAATTTGGGAACCCAGAATAGCAATTGAAATGTTCAAGAATTAATTCCAAAAATGAGGGAAGAAGAAATTGAATTATAACAATGAGGGAGGAGTTCTGTGAACTGTAGATGCCCCAGACTTTGTCTGGTAAAGCACGGTAATCTGAAAATAAAGCAAGAGCAATTTGTAGATGAGAAGTCTATGAAAGCAGTCCCATGGTATTCTCATCATGAGATGAGGTCATTTGTTTGAAGCAAGGAGAGTAGAGCATGAACTGCATCAAAGGAAGGAGAGTATAGCATGGCAGGTGAGAACCCTCTGGATCCTTGTGACAACAGGTTAGTGATCAGCAAGGATAAGTGATCATTGTGTGAATTTCAACAATGAAATAGAGCACACTTGAAAGGAAAAAAAAGGACAGAGGTGTCCTGAAAGGGAAAAAACAAAACAAAACAAAAACTGCCAACCATGACTCAGATAATCAGAAGTCTTTATAATTCTGATTTTGCTTTTAAAACTTATTTTAATTTTCCTTGTCTGGAGATAGTTTATTTCTCTTTCATATTTGAGAGTTTTTCTGATTATCAGAGTCATGGCTGCTAGAGAGGAAGCTGGGAAATTGAAATAATCATCTATTTCTGGTGGGATTGTAGAATCATACAACCACTATGCACACCGGTATAAGGCTTCCTTATGAAAATGCAGCTACAAATATCTTATCATCCTGGAATCTTTCTACTTGGTACAAATCCTAAAGAAAAAGAAAAAATAAAGAAAGACATAAGTATACATATGTTTATTGAAGGAATTTCTATGATAGCAAAAAAGATGAAAGCAACCAAAAACTAGAGAGGAATAGAAAAACTCTGGTACATTCATACCATTGGATGTTATGCTTTCTTACAAAACAATAATGAGACTGTCAAACTCCTTAAGATATAGACCATATTACGGTGGTACTTAGGAAAGTTCATCAACCTCATAAAATAATTATTTTATGACACCATTATTATATAGGAAAACAAGGAAAAATAAAAACTGCTTTATATCAAAAATGAAGAAGACTACCAGGAGGCAGTGTCATTATAGAACTGTGCTGGTCAAATCACTTTGACAAGGAACACAAAAAAGTACCCTGCTTAGGAAGGAAGAAAGTAGAGAAAAAGTCTCAAATTCATGAATAGGACCCAATAGAGTGGATTTAGGGGAAGCCTGCAGGCATAGTGGTTGCCTGTTGGTCTCTGATCCGCACGGTCAGCGGGTCAAAACTGCCAGTTTCTCTGAGAGGGAAAAAAGGTGTTTTCTACTCCTTTAAAAAGTAATCGTCTTTGAAACTCACATGGACAATTCTATCCTTTTTCTAAACTTGCATCAGTTCAATAGTAGTGAGATTGTTTGCTTTATAGTGGACTGATATCAGAGAGACTGGAGAAACTCCAGAGGTTGTCATTTTAAGCTGCTCTTTGGTCTTGAACTATGAGGCCACTCCAAGTGATCATCTCTCGGCTAAATCATGGGTATATAAATGAAATAATAACATCTCTGAGAAATGTACCTCTTTGGACAACCCACTATACAAAGTGGGATACTTTTACCTAAAAACTAAATTAAATAGGCAATGAGAGGCAGGGAAACTGGAAGACAGGGTATAAATAAAGAGTGTGAGGCATGTTGCAGACATAGCAATCAATGAACTGGAACCATTTGTGAACTAACTGTTGATTTGGAAACTAATTTGCCGTATCAACTCTTGCCTGAAATATAAGTGTGGTTGTTAAAAATGGTGCATGTAACCCCGTATATTTAAGACATTTTAAAAAAGGGAATCAATTTCATTCTTGTGGTCTTTAGTATGAATTCTGGTAAGTTCCACAATGTAAAAATGTCATGGGGGCAGTTTCTCAACTGTTCTAATATCGTCAGGGAAGAGAAAGATCAAAATCAAAAGATCCAGGCAGGTTCCTATGAGATGGAGGTCAGGCAAGCTCATGCCCTCCTTTATTAAGGAAACCACAGGTTACAATTCAGGATATGAAATGAATCAGAGTACAGTTCTTCTCTCAAGAAAGCCTCTTCTTGCTTGCTGCAGAAAAATCTCCTCCTGAATTTCAACTACTTGATCTTTCTATATACTCCTCAGACAAGTATTACAAGCTCATTAAATTTATCAAATTAAATTCCCAGAAACTCTTAATTCAAGTTCTTTGAGATGGAAAGACTATCATCGTGAGGAAGTGCTCAGAGACTCTCTACTCTGCCAGCAAACCATGCCTGAGCTCACTGAACTTTTCATTCTGTCAGCCAGAAAGCCCACCACTGTGGTCTCAAGTTGGTCTCCTTGTTCTGGCCATTTGCTGCTGCCTTTTCCCTGCCAATGCTTCTCTGTCTCTTGCCATCTTCCACTCTAGTATGGTAGCTTTCTGTCTCCTGGAGAGAAGAGGTTTAGCATTGGGATTTGCAGTCCAAAGTACACATCCCACTCCAACTTCTTCTTTCTTGATGTCTGTGAGATCCCTCTGGGTTGGTTCATGTTAAATTAGCAGGATGGTGAAAGAGACCAATTCCCATAATAGAGTTCCAAATATCTTATGTAATTGGACCCATTCCTATTAGAGTGCACCTTCTTTATAAGGTTAGCAAGCTAACCTATCCCCTGGGTGGGCCCAAAGCACCTCACATTGGCAAAGCTTTGTGGTGTCATGGTGGGGCTGTGATCCTCATGGTCAGGAATTCAATTCTGTGATTTCTAACTCCTGTATACAATTTTAGTCTCTGAAACCCACAGAGGGTCATTGTGACCAGCACTAACTAGGTGGCAGTGAGTTGTTTTTGTTCCTGTTTGGTGATAATTGAAAAGAGTAAGCTAAAGACCATTTAAATTAATTCACTACATGCTAAATGCTTGAATTATATTGCATGTGTAACAGACAATTTTAAATTTTAAAAATATTACTTTTATGTAGGTTCACAGGATTGCAAATTTTGATTATCCATAATGCTTTTTAAAGTGATATTTTAACAATCATAATAAAGGCTCCATTTATCAATTTATTAAATGCATATATACATACAATCTCACTCATGCAGATAAGACAAGTGTATAAAGATTTAATGAAGTTGCTGATGACCTTGAATATAATAAAAAAATATGGGGAAGCTATCTTTGTAGCTAAATATTATTCTGATTTTACTTATTTGAGCATTTGAACAGCTATTAAATTACGTGTCTAAGTTCACTTAAGTGATAATAAATATTTTAGACAATATTTTTTATAAACCATTCACATTGTAGTTGATTTATTTTAAATAATCTGGGAATTTTAGACAAAATATTTAGCAAGCAAAACACCAGGACATATAGCCTAAAAAAACTTTTGAAGAATTTGTTATTAAAGGCAACATTTTCAAAGAGGTAGATATTCATTAAAATGCATGTATTTAAAAACAAGGGAGGGAAAACTGAACAAATTTAATAATTTAAGGGAAAATATAATTTAGTGTTAAAATTTTCCACTTAATAGCATAGAATATGTGGATAACCTCTAAGATGTATTTCTGGATATTACTTTTGAATATTTCTAGTCTGTACCAAAAGAGATGAAACAGCAATTCTATAATAAGTTATAAAATTGAGGAAACATTACAAATAATTGAAAAAGGCAACATACGTGGTGAATTTTATCTTGTACAATTTTTGTGAAAAGAAAAGTCCTTGATCCGCTGAGCCCAGTTGGCTCTGTGGTTGTGTGCAGGACTGCGGCCCACAGGGTTTGCGGTTCAAATCCAGCAGCAGCTCTCCAGGAGCAAGACTGGACTTCCTACTCCCACCAGACTAGTGATATGAGAGAAAGAAAAAAAGAAAAGTCCATGATAAGATGAAAATAGTTCCCTATAATATATATAGCATACTACTTCTGTATTCCTATGTAATGAAAACATAAAAATTAAGAACAGACTATAATTAACAGAATTTATACTATTACTATGACATTAATACTGATTAAAAAATATTTCCCAACTTAAATTTCACAGTCCTAAAAAAGAATCAAATAAAACTGTCAGGATGTTCAACTCTGATGAGAACACCATGTTGTTAATGAAAATCACATCTGAGCAATTATCAAGTTTAAAATAACATGTTATACACTACAGAAATACATATGCACACAAAAATGAAAAAATATGCTATTTTTTTCTCAGAGTCCAAAACCTATTATTTGAGTGGTAATTGTTAACTACTTAAGAAACGGATTAGAATCCCAGGATAAACCACAAAAACCATAGAAATTATTCACTTGCTTATGATAATTTTAATGCTTATTAAAGTAGTTCAGAGGTTTAATTTTCTTCAGTATATGTAATTTTTATTTAAAGAAAATTGATTTTGAAAACATTTTTCTAAATTATTCTAATAAGCCAATTTGCTAATTGATAGATACCTCGAGATTATATAATTGTAAATCATTTCAGCAAGATGTTCACTTTTAAAAATATCTTGCTTTCACAAGTACATCACAGGCATGCCTTATTTGATTATTCTTCAATTTATTAAAATTCACGGTTGCAGTGTTTTTAGCTTTGTTTTGTTTTTACAAATTTAAGGCTTGTGAGAACCCTGCATCAAGTTAATATATCCAGTCTTTGGTTCCAAGAGCGTGCGTTCCCTTGGTATTTCTATGTCATATGTTGGCAATCCTCCAATAATTCAAATTTGTCTCAAGGCATATTTGTATGTCTATTAAATAACAATATGGCATAAACATAAGCTTTATATGCACTGGGAAGTAAAAACAATTGTCTGATTCACTTGATTATGACATTTGTTGTAGTGCATTGACTGTAAATCCAATCCATAATATCTACATGGAAAACTTGTCGATGTTCACTCAGGAAGTAAATCCTACCATTCCAGAGAAATGTTTTTCTTGTAAAATTTTCAATTAGGTCTCATTTCTTGGGTAAACAGAAAATTCATGTCAGGCATAAGGATGACAGTGTCAACATGTATTCTCAGGAAGCCAAAGGTCAGGATGTAGACCGTGTTCACATCTTAAAGATATGTCAGGATGCAAACAACTTGTTCCTAGAAAAATGTGTTCACACAAAGCCTGGGTGGTAGCTTAATCTTTCCTAACCAAACGGATGACCTTTACAATTCAAAGGAAATCAACTGCACATCGATGAGCCTCCATAAGTGCAGTTCTCCCCTCTATTCTCCATGTGTATATATCCTATTCTCCACTTCATTTTTATTTGTCTAAATAAAATAATTTACGACTCATCCTGTATTATTCCTCAAGAAAGCTCTTAATCTTTTTACTTTCAAGCCTAATACAACACAGGGTTTTCTTCTTTGATTCTTTCATAACAAATATGAATATAGAGAAAATTATCATTATTTGAAATTTTGCTCAATTAAAAAAATAAAATCTAATAAACAGAAAAAGGAATTCAAGTTGATAAGTGACAGTATAGAGACAAAAGAGCATGTTTCTAAGAATAAATATAAAAATATCAAAGAATCATACTTTTGCTGTAGTTGAAAGTCATATGTGAGAAGCACAATTGCTTCTTGGAATTTCGGGACTGTGATCTTTCAGAAGAGATTCTCCAGGCCTGGCTCCCGGGATACATTTTATGAAGCTTCAAATCACCCCCATCTTGGTCAGGAGTGGACCATCTCTAACCATTTAGGCTACCCAATAGCATTTTCTGGCTCATTGCAAATATGAAACGTTTCTTGTAATCTTGTAATAAATATATATATAACATATATATTATATTTACATACACATATATTATATATGTAGTGATCTGTACCAACTTCTGACATCTTATCACTTGAAACTATCTTGTATACTCAATCCCAGAACCATACCATAGAATTTGTCACCACAAAGGATTATAACTGTTCCCAAAGTCAAGGAAAACTCCATGTATTACTTTGCCATGTGCTTACATAGTTCTCAGTATTCTCTAATACTTTATATTCAGCAATATTTTAACTCACTGGGGATGTACAAGTCATTGATTCTCTAAAATTTTCATTCTCATAGTTTGCCCCTCTGCTGTGTGCTCATTGGTATGATCATATCTTTGAGAATTCCCCCAATTCCTTTACCCTGCTCTAGCTCACTTGCTTTACTTAAATCTTCCTTTGTTTTCTTCATTTAATGCTGAGCTAATTTTATAATTTCTATTTATCATTACTGTCTATTTACTGGGATACATCAACAAACTTCTTTATATTTCTAACACTTATTTGAAATATGTTTCTATTAAATTTTGACATTTGCTTATTTTCGCAGACATAACTATTATCTGCTTTCTTCACCCCCTCTGATGCCTGATCTTTCATTCCTTTTTCCTGAAAAAATTTTGAAGCCCCCCTAAATATACTTTCTTGTTTCAATACATATCTTTTCTATTTTTCATAGAAATTGAAGATTTTAAACAATACTTATAGTTCCTGGTTTACAAATGCTCAACTTGCACACAACTCATAATTAACAATAAGCTCTCCTAAAATCTATTGTATTAAAGTGTCAAAGTATTGAAAATTATTGTCAATGATAAGTAGTACTTTGTGACATGATATACAACTATCATTATTGTGATTACTATATAATTATATTAAATATGGTTTAGTATATTTGGAAGGATTTCTTTAATTTTCATTCACAGAAAGGTACACAATATTAGGTACACAGCAAAAAGGTACATATAATATACAATTAAAATAAACATTTAACTAACCCATTGTGGCAATTTCATGGTAGCCTGCTAACTTGTGAAAGGATGGAATCTAGCCTGTCAATCAGATCATAGATAATGAAGCCTCTGGGTGGGCAAAGCCTTCTGCTGAGGATTCTGGGAATTTTTGTTTTCCTCTCTGGGGGTGGGAAACACACTCTCCCTGTAAGGAATACCTGTTGACAAGCCACATGGAGCTACACTGATTGAGCAAGAGCCCTGGAGATTCACACCAGCACAGAGAAGCTTACACCACTACTGGATCCACAAGAATCCCCCCCGCCCAATAGGTTTGTGATATTCTTGCACTCAGCATAATTGCATGTGTTGGTTGAGGCTGATGTGGAATTTGTAGACTGGTATCAGACATAGTGGAATTCATAGACTTGTATCAGGCATATGGGTTAATATTGGACTTACAGAATTGATCTGGACTGGGTTGGAATGCTTTCTTAATAAACACTCTCTTTGATATAAAACGTTTTGTTACATGCAAATGAGTGTCTCTGGATTTGTTTCTCTAGTTAACCCATGCTAACACACTGATATTAGATATTAACTATATGAACTGTTCTGACTCTCATGAAAATTTGATCTATAGAAATATTGAGAAATAGAGCTCATTCATTATCTGGGGCTGTCTAAAAATTGTAGCATATCCTTAGACTGTGTTTCTCTTCCTGAGAATCTGCTGGGCTTTTTTGTAAGTGAAGAGGGTGAAGTTTTAAATTTGGCCATAGCATTGAGAGGAATCTGTTCACTTTTTTTGATTACAGCACGTGGTTAACCTCTACCAGTTTCCTAATGATTGAGGGCTGTATTGTTTTCAACAATCATCTGGGGAAAAAGTGATAAACAATGTATAGTGTCTTAATTGAAGGAATTTGAAAGATTACCAAATCAAACATTGAACTCACTGACATGCAATAGAACACAACCCATAGGTATTCCAAAGAAGACAGTGGAACTGTACATATGAATTTCCAAGGCTACAAATTGGTAGAGGGGCAAAAAGCTGCATCTTTATCCATGAAGTAGCTGATGGTTTCAATCTGCATACCTTATGGTTAGTACATTAACTCATAACCACACTGCTACTACATCTCTTTATTTGAACCAGTAGCTTCTAATATTTGATCTAAGCACATGGATGCTCTTCCAAGCTTTTGTATTTGATGTATCTATGTTTTTTCTTTATTGCTTCCCATCAAATCCTCTGCTGGCAATGAGAGGATATATAGGTTCAAACTCCTCTATGCAATGTTACTAATAAAGTTAGTTCCTTTGAAACTGAATTGCTTCTCTTATGGCTGGTTATTTCCTGCAAGCACAATCAAGATATACATTTCTCCTAATTTCCAGCAATGGACAAGGGCAGTGATCATCATATCCCCAGCATTCTCAGTGTGATGTGCAAAAGACAGCATTTGTTCCATGATTGAGACATGGGAGAAAGAATGAACTCGCCACTGTAAGCTGCACTTAGTCAGGAGTTAATCTCAACATCAAGTAGCTGGAACAAGGTGAAAAATCCTACAATTTGCTTCCTCTGACAAGAAATGCTTCCAACTGGAATCTGGAGAAGATGAAGGCTTTAATTCTTGGTATTAGTATTCTCAGTGGATTCTATCTCTAACCCAGAAAGATAAGAAGGGAGTTGATTCTGGCAAAAATTCCACAAAATTATTTCCATATATTTGTATATTTTAATAGATTATTACTTTTTTTGTTTGTATTTATGCATATTTCCAGAGAGTTTAACTGTTTCCTAAATTTATTTATTTGGATAAATTTGTTTTTCTCCACCACTTTTACTGGGCACAAGTGAGCAAATTCATCCTACTACCACCAATCTATTGTGAAATACTTAGTTTCTACCTTGACAGGGTGAATCCACTTTCTATGTCCACTGTAAGTGTCAAACTTTTCTCTGGCATTCGAGATAACAATCTGCCTCCCCATTTAAGAAACCTCGTGTAAGTTTCTCCCTCCACACTGATCGGTCCTGAAAGAAGTGTGGCCAGAGTGCTCCTTTGAATCAAGGTATCTACCCTTGCTTACTTTCGCCATGCTGTGAGAAGGCCTCATCTTTCTCCCAAGTCATGGCCAATGGATTTTAACTACCGCCCTGGCAGTTAGCAGTCAAACACTTGGCACTCAGTGTCATGAGGGAACCTTGCTAAGGTGAAGCACTTTGCTGGTTATTCCTGGCAGAGCAGATCATGTCATCTTGATTCAAAAAGGTCATTTGATTTGATTCAAAATAGTCAATACTACTCATGGAGGTCTAAAATACACCTACTAGTATGTGGGAGATAGCTTCATGGCTAACTAATGGGAAGACATCCGTACTTGTGCCACTTCAAAGACATGTGACCCAACAGAATGCTCAAACAATAGAATGAAATCATTAATATCAAACACAGGTACATTTTTCCCCCTAAGTTAATTCACAATAGTTGCAGCAATACATGGACAAGGAACTGCCAGTTCAGGTTGAATTGAGAAAGGGACATGAAATAAGAGATATCTTTGCTTATGTTCGATGAGTCTTTTCTCAAAGCTGACACTATCAGAAAGATGTCTGCTTCTGTTTCATTGACTATCTCTTCAACTGTGTGCACCATAAAAAGCTATGGATAACCTAGAGAAGAATGAGGATTCCAGAAGAGTTCATTGTGCTCATTTGGAAACTGTACATGGATCAAGAAGCAATTATGTGAAAAGAACAAGGGAATGTTGCACGGTTATATATGAAGAAGAATGTGGAAGATTTATATATGAAGAAGAAGATTTAATTACAGTCTGCCATATGCGTGCGACACAACCTTGATTGCTGAAAATGAGGACGAACTGAAGCACTTGCTGATGAAGATCATGGGTTAAAGTCATCAATATGGACTTCAACTCAATGTAAAGCATACCAATATCCTCACAACTACACCAATCCTGAAATATAAAATAATTTAATTTATTCCTGATCCAGTCTACATTTTTTTTAAAAACCCATACTTTATGGGAAAACAACAAAGAAGTCAAATACAATGCACATTGATGAAAAATTAAAATGTTAGGAAAAATAATTAATTTAATAGACATTAAACAGTTTCTTTTACTGATTCTGCTAAAAATGAAAAAAATAAGCCCAAATAAATTCCTTATTTAATTACAGGACATCCCTTTTTTTTATCAACACATCCACTGTGAAAAGCACTTTTATGTTCCACAAAGCAGGAATACCTAGATAAAATAATATTTATTAGAAATATAGAATTAAAATCTTCATTTCAGTTTTATTACATCTATGTATTTAAAACGGACAACTACAGCATTTGGTTGAATTGATTTCCAACACAATCATAGTTAGTTGCTCATCATGCCGTTTAATGTTCGACAAAGTGGAGCACCGAAGCAAAAAACAATAGCAGAATTTCTTAGAAAGGTTAAAAGAAAACCTGTATTATAACAAGAATGAATAACACAATCTTTTTAATTGCCATTAAATATTAGAAGTTTACAAATAGTGAAAATCTCACTAAACTCTATTTAAAAGTGAACATAGATTTCATATGGTAAAGCAAAAGAATAAAATTTAGTATACCTCCTACTTCTTGTCACTCTTTGTTTTCACTTGAGTTATACTTAAAATATTTTTCAGCAAATGAATCTCAAATAATGTATCATTTTAAAAAGTACATGAAGATGTAATGCAAATGGTGAATACCTTTGAAGATCGCATACAATAATTCTATTAAGTTCTTTCCAGAAGTGTCCTGTTATATTATAGGTATATTATTTTAAAGATTAATGAATGGCTAAAATATTTGTGATTCATGATTTACCTATATCTTTCCACACATTCAGTCTTCTGATTCTCTCTCTCTTTTTTTCTTTTATGTTTACTGGTTCTCCCCATCAGACTTATTATTGAAAAACAAGTACATAATTGTGGTGCCAGGATCTGACCTTTTCCAATGTAAGCATGAAGGCGGAGAATCACTATCAGCATCTAAAGTCCGAGCCAATTCCGATGAAGTGCAGGCCAAACATACCTCTGCCTTCCAACCATTTTTCCTAGTTCAAGTACACTGCTATTAACTATGTACTCCAACTCATGGTGATGTCATGCACATTAGAACAAAATATTATATTATATACACAATCATCATGATCATAATATGTTTGAATCTATTGTCAGTGTGTCAAGTATTCCTGTTGATATGCTCCTAGCCTTAGTTTTACTAAAACTAATGCTCTTAGTTTTACTAAAAATGGGATACTTCTCCAATGATCAGTTCCCAATAAAATACACAAAGTAAGTAAAAAATGCTATAACATATTCTGTAATCTTTAGAATTTCCATTAGGAGTAATTTTTGTGGGGGAGGACAGTAAATTCGCAGGACATTCATGTCTTTTATTGAAACTCTGTGGAGATGTATTCACCATGGGTGACCTTGCTGGTATTTGATATATCTTTGTCCTAGCTTGAAAACGTCACTGACTCCCTACCTAACACAGTTGGTAATAATGAATGTAGGGTGTGTGTGAATTAAAATCTGAATGTTCTATTTTCACATGAAATATGCTACTTATATATTTCATACCATAATAATAAAACTTTACCTCTATTTATATTATTTTGTTTCTGTTGCTCATGTCATAATCTCACAAATTCTATTTTGCATATCATGAAACCTTTTTAAGAAAAATATTTACTGTATTCACTTCACAACTGTAATAAAAAAGTAAGACTCTGGCATTGATCTGAAATATTTTATTTGAGGGGAGCAACAAATTTAATTAGCCAAATTAATTTGCCGATTTTCTACTTCAAAATTTCAGCAACATTTGACTTGAAAACTTTTCTTCTTAAGCCTTTCCTGTTACTGCCTCTTCCTACCACCTCTCTTAGTGCTCTGGTAGCTCACCCTCAAGTTTTCCAGCTCCTTCTCAGGCTCTGCTTATTGCCCCTCTATCTAGTACAAGAAAGCACTAACATGTAAGCAAATATATGGATCTCCATTGTTTTCGATAGTAAGGATACCAGTGAGTGGCATGATTCTGGAAATGAGCAGATTTTAATTTCAGAAAATGTTCATTTCTGGGTGTATCTCACGGACTGACATCAAGTCTATGTCAACTCACAACAGCTCTGTAGGCCAGCATAGAACTGCTGCCCTGGGCTTCTGTGTCGGTCAGAGTCATGGTCTTTCTCCTGCCGAGCAGCTGTTGGTTTCAAACTATCCTCTGTGCAGAGTAAAGCCCGACTCACAAGCACAACACCACCAGGATCCCCCATGGGTGTATATATAAGCCACTGAAGATCCCACTGCCAAAATATCATACTGGGGCACTTTGGATTACTAGTATAAATTATCAAGTTGGGTGAAAATAAAACTAATATTCAGTTATTGATGCTTTTACTTCATTGCAATGATATCATCATTAATTACCCTGGAGCTGACTATCACTTGCAGCTTTTATCTTTTGTGTAAAACTGGGAAGCCTTGCTGCCTCGAGACATCTTTATGATTGTGACTGTCTTTGAATGTATAGGGTTTTTGTCATGTGATTTCTCCATTGAGAGTCACTCTCTCTTTCTCTCTCTGAATAGCTCCAGCCCAATTGTTTCCTAGCAATTGGACTTTCCTGATTTTAAGTCTAGGGAAGACAGTCTAAGGTTGAATTCAGACAAAAGAGTGTCCAAATCTTCTTCTTCTTTGCTTTTTTTGGCATCACTGCCCTCTGGTGGTTGTGGGAGCTACCCAGTGCTCCTCCTGAGAGATGCCGCTGGATTTGAACCGCCAAGCCCACGGGCCGCAGTCCCGCACTCAATCACTTACGCTACCGGGGCTCAGCCACCTCTCTTCTTCTAATGCACTTCTGAATGCGCTGCAATGTACATGTATAATGTCCAAAAAGTGTGTGGGTGAGTGGAATCAAGCAATAATGGAATTTTTGCACACACATGTTAAAATATTCTAGTATGAGTATATGTGTCTGAATTACACAAGATACAATTTGTTTCTAAATGTGAATAATTTTAGCAATAGGATGTAAAGTGGCATATGCCACTTTAGTGGAATCGAATTAACTGAATTGCCAAAATTTGAGTGCAGGATACTAAGATAACCACCAGATAGCAGTTGTACAAGTCTACTTAATGCAATTAAAATCTGAAATGATATAGTATGTGTATTGATTCCTAACTAATAATAATTTTCAAAGTGTACATTCAAGCTAAGATACATATATATGTATTAGATGCATTGTACAAGGAAAATGAGTTATTGAAACTAATTGCTTCAACAGTCAATGTAAAAATTCTGTTCTTGGGGCTGAGCCCCTGTGGCATAGTGGTTGCGTGCAGGACTGCGGCCCACTTGGTGGCACTTCAAATCCAGCAGCAGCTCTCCAGGAGCAAGGTTGGACCTCCTACTCCCACCAGAGGGCAGTGATGCCCCCCAAAAAAATTCTGTTCTTTTCCCACAATGAAAAAACAAATTTAGTTGTTTTATTGGCACCTCATCCACATATCATGCAATTCATTTATTCAATCATATCGAAATACTTGTACAGTTATTACGTCAATTAATTCTAAAAATAATTCTTCCTTCATTTACTAATTGTTATTCATGTAGTTATTTTTTATAGTTGTGGCAAAAATATATGCAACAAAATAGCACAATTATATATGCACAAAAGTATATCCAATTCAACAACTTTTTCATGCTATGCATTTATTGCCATTAATTCAAATCTTCTTGTTGTATAATCACTATAAATATATTTTTAAAAATTATTCTTCCACCATTAACATAAACTCAACAACAATGAGAATTTGACTTTCACCAATTCTGATTTAAACAGATCATATACTTCACTTCTGATGCTTGCTTTATAATAAGAACTATTACTATAAATTAAAAAATATAATTTCAGGCACAATGCCTCATTCAACAGATAGAAAAGTTTAAACTCGATGCATAAAGTAAAACATTTTTTCTTTGAAATATAATGATATTAACATGCTATTAATTTCTTAATCATGTTAGCATCATATTAAATGTACACATCAGTTCAATCTTACAATTGACATAGTCCATATAGACTGCATCTGTGTGCACATCACATTTCAACATTAAAATCATAAACATTATTGTTTACAAAACTGTGTATAAATTATATACCACTATAAAATAATGATTAAATGTATTGCAATGGTTTATGCACATTCTTTCCCTTTCCCATTCCCACATTCCCTTAGGTGTCATTCCTACTTGTTGTTTACCAAGACACACACAGCATATAACCTTGGGCTTTTTTTTTGTTTGCTTTTTATTTATTTTTTGTTGCTGTTTTTTGGGCATCACTGCCCTCCGGTGGTGGGAGTAGGAGGTCCAGCCTTTGCTCCTGTGAAGCTGGAATTGAACCTCCATCCCAGTGGGCCACAGTCCCGTGCACAAACACTATGCCACCAGGGCTCAGCCCTGTGTTTTGTTTTTGTTTGTTTCTTTGGGGGGCATCACTGCCCTCTGGTGGTGGGAGTAGGAGGCCCAGCCTTTCTTCCTGTGGTACCGCTGCTGGAATTGATCCTCGATCCCAGTGGGCCACAGTCCTGTGCACAACCACTGCGCCACCGGGCTCAGCCCCACCCTTGTGCTTTTAACATGCAAAGAACATTGCTTGCCTTTTAAGAAATATTCTAGTTTAGTTTCTTTTTTTTAATATCGATTTGAAGGTTAATTTTTTTAGTAGGTCAATGTGTTAGTCAAGGGAGGCTAGATAAACAAATCGAGGGAGACTAATATGTGCATAAGAAAGAGCTTTATATAGAGTAAATTGTACATTAAGAAAATATCCCAGACCAGTCTAGATCAAGTTTATAAGTCTGATATTAGTCCATATGTCTGATACCAATCTTTAAAGTCTGCTTTAGTGGGAAATTTCATGAATCTAGTCATGGTGTAGACAAGTGCTAGCAGGGTTCTTCACATGGTTTCTCCAGCTCTGAGACTCTGGCTGCCATCAGCCTGTCTCCATGTGCCTTGAGGATGTCTTGCATGGAAGAGGATTTGAGGATTTGAGGATTAAGGATTTGAGGATTAAGAGTGTAGGGGTGGAATCTAGCCTGTCAATCTGGCAATAGTCAATGAAACCTCTGTGTGGGCGTGGCCTTCTCCTGAGAATTCTGGGAAATATGGTAATTCCTTCTTGGAGGCAGAGACACTGTTTATCTAAATTAACTTTACTTCCTTGGAGACTTCCTGCTTAGTGACACTCTCTTGGAGATTCTCTATTGACAAGGGTGACTTCCTGTGAGACATCCCTGAGGCGCAGTTACATGGAGCTAACCTAGTGCCATGATAGAAGTAATCAGACTGCAGAAGTTGGAGGAGCCACATAGAGACCCCTCTCAGCATTGAGATGGGTACAATGCCACTGAATCCAAAGGCATTCTACCTATCTGCCTTGTGATTGTCTTGCATTCAGCATTATTGTATGTTTTTTGTGAGTCTGAAGAAGATTTTATAGACTGGTATCAGACATATGGGCTAATATCAGACTTGGACTGGACTGGGCTGGAATTCTTGCTTAATATTCAATTACCTTTTCTATAAAAGTCTCTCTTACATGCATATGCATGTCTATGAATTTGTTTCTCCAGTCTGCTTGGACTAACATACAAGAATTCCCTGAATTCTCCGGAGGAGGTCTTGTCAACACAGAGGCCTCATTGACTATCACATGATTGATAGACTAGACTCCACACCTTCACTCAATCCTCTGAAATTGACAAAAAGATTATATACCTGCCATAGCTATATTATATTCAATATCTGTTAACCAACACCACAGACTAAATGAAGATGCAATTCTTCTTCTCTCTTCCTTTTTAACTATTCAGCTTTCAAATACATATGGAAAGATTACAAAGACCATGACTGAGTCAGGAATACTTAAGTCATCAAGTTTGCACCTTTGATTTTGAACTAATTCCCTAAGTTTTTCTCATTGAATCAATTTTATCTCTTGTCTCCAATGTTGTTTTGTGCCTAGCAGTATGTGGTTAACCAATTATTTGGTGAAATAAAAACAAAACAAAAAAATACTTATTAGAAGATACTACATTGCCTAATTCGAATGCTGAGATTATAGGAAGGTGGATACTGATGTGAGAAATTAATGAAATGAATGGGATGGATGAATCATTATGGATGATGAGATGATATCCTTTGCTAAAAATCAGTGTCAAAATCATTATTTGTCTATAATGCTTAATTAATTTTTGTAAAACTAAATGCTACTTTTATATACTTATGTGACATTTAGCTATTTGTATCATTATTTTATTAAGGAAATTTATTTTCAATAATCTGACAGATTGTGTATACTTACTGGAAAGAGTTTTCTTCCCTTCAAGGGTTAAATTCATACTGAAAATTTTTTTACCCCCATTCAACCAAATGACATTGATAATATCACCTAAATGTTATAAAAACACATTGCCTTCAGGAGCTAGCCTTAAAAAGAACTTTCAATATACCTATTTAAAAAAAAGGGAATTCGCTTTAACTATCATAATAAATTTTCTAGAATGTCATAAGATGCAATTAAGTGCTTCAACTTAATAACTTTGTTCATTGGACAACAGTGGGTGACTAGAAGATATTATAAAATGTTTACCTTTGTCTCTCAAATTAAGGAATTTACCAAGTAAAACTAGAAACAAAAATTGTTCATTTCTTACTCTATGTCTCATCAAATCATGTCTGATTATACTAGATTCCCTAGTTTTTAACTATTATTGAATGCAGTAATGAAAGAAGGCATGGCGATACTTAATTATCTGCACAGTGGGTGTCCAATGGAGAAGCGTCTTTTTAACCTTTTCTTCTGTGATAAGATAATTACTGTCTGGTTCAATTGCTACTAATATAAATATTCACTGATAGCAAACTGGGGCCTAAAGGCTGTTACTGATAAAAGCGTCTCTGTGACCCTGTGGGGGTGCCATTGCTCATTTCTAAACAAACAGGGCCTCATCAACCAAAGAGCTATCAGTGTTTCCAAATCCAGAAAATTTAAATAAAATTAAAAGATAATTTCTAGTGAAGTATTGTGAATCCATTTTGCAAAATCAAATATTCCGTATTAACTTACTTTATTTAAAGTAGACTCCAATAATCATTCTTGTGAATGTGAATCTGTGTTAGCATGATTATTCTGTTATATTTTCATAAATTATTTTGAAAATAATGCAGGCTCATATTTCCAGGAAGTTTTACTAAATATATTGTATTAGAAGCTAATGTTTTCTTACTCAGAATAGTGGAATCAATTAGCATTTTCTTACTCTAGTAAATACTCAGCAAAATATTGATGAGAAATACCAACATGTTGTATAATACAGCTTGTCAGTACAGTGGTGACAAATATAAAAAAATTTTACCCACACAGGTCTTATTTTTCTTCTATATCAATAGGCATAAAATTTTGGTCTAAAATTGCATTTTATATTTATATTTTAATAAATACACTAATATCTTGTTCAAATTTCTTAAACATGGGCATAAATGTCTATGTTTATGTTCCTGTAGGAACCAGAACTCATCATTAAAATGTTCCATTAACAATTCAGTTTAAGCAACCAAATCTGTACTATAAAACATGCCTGTTGAAGAGAAAAGCTACTTTAAAAGAAAGATGTGTTTTGTTCTCTTTGAGCACAAATTCCAAAAGAAGCATCATGTTTCTTTTTCAACATAAGTAGAAAACATTGGCTTGTTCTTCTGAAAGGTATTAAAATTCATTTGTCTACAATTCCTCCTAGTGTGTCTTCTGGAATGATTGCTCCACAATTAGAAGTCATTTTATTCTCTTCATTTCAACCTCCCTTGATTCAATCCCCAAAGCAAACCAGGAAGGTTTCTGACACTGTCAACCTTTAAGGGGTCAGGTAGAACTACTGAACTTCAACTTCACTTTTTGGAAAACATCACTTTCTCGACAGTCTACTACAGGAATGAGGCTTGTCTTATACATCCTTCTATAGAGGAAGATGCATTCAGTGTCATGAAGGCACCTCTTTTGCACAGTATTTCCTTAACCCTTCATGAACTCCACTAACCTAGCAACTGAGGCATCTATACTACTCACCTAAGTCTTTTTCACCTCTAAGTAATTTTATTCAAGAAAATTCATTAATAAATTTAAAATTTGATTCCATTTCTCAATCTATCCAATTCTTAAAATTTTCAGTCAGTACTTTCAATTGGTTCCCTTTGCTTCTTTAATGTTTCCTTGCATTAATCTGATGCAAATTCAGATGAAAGAACACTCTGAGTCTTTTATCTGTGCCTAACCCAAAGGGTATCCTTTTTTCAGAGAAGATCTTGTTATCATTTTTTTTCTTTTCATATAAACTCATAAAGAAACAGACTCCTGCTGCACAAAACTTTGCTCTACAAAACTCTTTCCAGTTAACTGTCTATCCCCAAATATACATCTTTTAAATTTCTCTATGAATAAAATGAAAACTCACTGAATACTAAAAATGCAAAGCTACATAACTCCATTCTTCTCGTCTTTATTTTGGATACGTGCTTGTATAGTTTGCTGTGCTGTTGATAGCAAATATAAACCCTTATCCCTCAACCTGTGTAACTTACACATACTTTTTTAAATAAATGAATTACGTATCTATTTACTTCTATCCTCTACTTCCTCTCTCAGGTTTTTTCTATTACCAATCTTTTTCATATATTCTCAACCTTTCCCTAAATGAATTTACAACATTTAGACATGAGCAACCAAATATTCTTAAGATTTAATAATAAGGAGCTGAGCCTCGGTGGCATAATGGTTGATTGAGGGACTGAGGCCCACTGGCTTGGCAGTTCAAATCCAGCAGCAGCTCTCCAGGAGCAAGTCTGGGCCTCCCACTCCCACAAGAGGGCTGTGATGCTCCCTTTCCCCCCTAAAAAAGATCTAATAATAATTATTATGATGATGATGTCTTAAAAAAGCAGTCTTTCTCCTAGTCCACTATTCTCAGTAACTGTATTTCTGAACATAGAGATTAAATAGCAAGTTAGTATTTGAATGGTAGCTTGTACCTACTGCCTTGATTTTCTGTTCTTCTACTTACACTTCAATCTACTCTAATCTGCTTTCACTCCTTACTTCTTCCGTGAAGCGGCTTTAGTTGAGGTGAGTGCTTTTCAAGATAATGGATGCTCATGACAGACACTGCTTGTTATTCACCAGATTTTATGTCTCTTTTTTCTTCTTAGTTATACAGTTAAGAACTAGGATTCATTTCTCAGTTTTTGGTGAACTCCAAAGTCATGACTTCAAATATCACCTCTATGTAAATTAAAAATTTGATCAGATTACTAAAATCATGTATCTAGCACATTACTTCATATCTCTACTTCAAATTTGCATGGTCAATTCCAAGTCATTATGTCAAATACTGAAAGGACCAATATTGGCTTCCCAAAATAGTCATTTTCACATATCAAAAAATTTTAAAATAGTTTATATTATTACTGGGTAGATTCAATGAAAATATATTATCTATTATCTAAGATATACTCCTGAGTTTTCTGATGGCATTGGGTTTCTTTGATGACTAAAATGATTAAATCATTTTTCCAATTACTTTTTGCTTTTGCAACTCTCCAAATAGTATATTCCATATATACTCATGTATAAGCTGAGTTTTTCAGCACATTTTTAATGCAGTTTTTTGGTGCCTAGTCTGAAACTTGGGTCAGTTTATACTCGCGTATATATGGTAACTGTTAAATTATTTCTTTCCTCAAAATTCAAAATACTTTTGCATGATAGTGACTCAATTGAATTCTATTCTTTGCTGTTACAAAAGACAATCTTATATACTAAGTAATTTAATTTAACACTTTTGATGTCTATACACTTACATGTATAAACTCTTTGGAGTCATTTAAACTCATTGCAAATTGATGTGATTTTCTTAATGACAAATAAAATGAACAATTAATAATGAGTGAACTACAAATTATATATCTATTTAATTTGGGTGAAATTTTTATTATATCTTTTTTAAATATTATTTTAAGTAAAAGTTCCAACTTTTCAATAAGTTATGCAGAACAGAAATGTTTTGACACATTCTTCCCCCCTACATCACCAATTCAAGGCTTAATTTTTCTTAAATAAGAAGAATTTATTCTCTTAAATAAAGTATGTTCCTTCTTTGAAGCAAATTCCATCTTTAAATATCTCCATATTAGCCAACCTTATTATTATCTTTCCTCAGGACTATTGCAGCAGGAATTCCACATTTGTCTCAATTCCTGTCTACATTGTTCTTCACGTTTTATTCAGAATATTCATTTAAACATCCACTCATATGATTTATATAATTTTTGTTGCAAGTACAAAAATTCTTAAGAAAGACAATGGATGCCTTAAAATGCTGCATGTCTCAATCTCAACTGCCTCTGAACATTCATCTTTCATTATCGATCCTGCACTCTTTAACAAACATGTCCTATCTTGGTTTCTCATTTAACATGGAACTTCATGTTATTGTTGGTTGGTGTTATAAAGTGATTGCTAACTCAGAGAAACCCTAATTACAATAGAATAACATTAAACAGAGTAGAATAAAATTGGCCTTGTCTCTACGTCACAATTGTTTCATGTTTGAGCTCATTAAAGTAGTCACTTTGCCCATAGTTTCTTTACTACTAAATGTGATGACCTTCACCAGGCACTGCACCTCTTGATGAAATACCCAAAATACAAAACTGTCTCACCAGCCTCACTTCTACAGAGCATTTTGAATGCACTTTGTCCAAGACAGATTTGTTAATGTTCTAGAAGTCCACGGTACTTTTCATATTTTTTGCAAATTTCATGACTCAATTTCATCAACTCTTCTTCAGTCTTTCTTAATCATTGTTTAGATTCTACATGCATTTGAAATGGCTGAAGACACCAATGTTTGGATTGAGTGTACATTAATCCTTAATATGAATCTTAAGCACTTTAAATGGGTCTATTGTAGCAGATTTGCCCATTGTGATATATAGTGTAGTTTCTTGATTACTGTTTCACCAAACACTGATGTTGAAAGCAAGCAAAAAAGAACTTCGGCTATAGAGAGCCAGTGAATTTGAACTGAAATGCTTTGGTGGCCCTCTAGGGTCCTTGGAGCCATTGGGTCGTTAGCTGTTTTCCACTCTCCCGAGATGCCCTATGTACACTGAGAACCCAGCTGCACTTGTTAAGATGAGTACCAAGGAATTGTTCGTGCTTAGAGCAATTTTATCTTGATGCTATTGTTACACTATGCAAGTTATGTACCTTTGCCTCATTAATATATAAAGCTGTACTTGGTAAATAAAATTTGGACCTTTGGACCATTATTCCACGGGTCAGTCTTTTCCTTCAGGTCATCACTCACTGCAAGTTCATGCCACTGGACAGCAGCACTCAGCAAGGTCAGTCTTTTCCTGGTAATCGCTATGATGTCTATTGTCTAGTGGTGATACATTTTGATTTTTGTACATTGAGATCTCATCCACCTTTTAGGGTGTAGTCTTTTTTAATATAGATTTTATTGGGGGCTAATACATCTAATACATCATTTAATACACTTAATACATTGTTTGTATTAAGCATATTTGTATACATATTGCTACATTCATCTATATTATATACTTGAACCCCTCCAGCATTTCCTCTAGTTCTTTATTATTTAATTCCAATTTCCCATATTTCCCCTTCCCCCTTATCCTCCCCCATGAACTTCCAATAACTTACAAATTGTTATTACCTCTTCATATCTTACACTGTATAATGTGTCACTTCATTCACCTCCTTCCCCCCCATTGTCCACACCCCAGAGAGGAGGTCACATGCAGATCCGAGAAATTTGTTCCCCCTTTCTACTCATCTTCATCAATAAGTCAAATCCTCTTCACTTTCAGCAAGCAAGGTGATATTATCAGCATATTTTAGTTTTTAATCGGCCTTTATCCATTTCTGATTCCTCAGGAGTCTCCATAGAGTCCAGTTTCTCATATTTTTGGTCAGAATTTATATAAAACTAATATGGAGAAAGGATATACCATGACATATTCCTTTCCTTTTTGTAAGCCTTACAGTATCTCAATTTACCTGTTTGAAAACCTGTTTGATCTGTCTCTTAGTGTATGTAGGGGTTCCTCAGGAGCACAACTAACTACTCTGGAATTCCCATTTTCCACAATGCTATCCATAGATTATTATGATGCACATAGTAAAATGGGTTTGCACGGTCAATAAAGTGCAAATAATGCTGTGGTTTTCTGTCAAGATCTGATATCAGCAATAGCACCCCTTACTGTACTACTGCAATTGATTTTGAATAGTATTTGGCAAACATTTACTTGCATGTGTTACTAATAATACTGCTCAGTAATTTCCACATTCTGTGAAGTCTCTTTTTCTTTTTCTTTTGAAATAATGGCACAAATGCAGACCTATTCCAGTACGTTGACTAGAGAGCGAGTGAGTGATGCCAATGCTGCACTGCTATAGAAACTCTTCCCCTGGTTCTCCCTCCACTGCTGGAACCTTGCTTTTCTCCAATCACATTGCAAATATTGGTAAGTCATCTATGGCTGACATTTTCCAGTGGCCTTTCCAGACTCAAAGATGAAAAGAGAACATACTCAGCTTTCATTTGGGTTTCAGTAATTCCTCGTGGGTGAATTGCCCTTGATTAAGCCCTACTAAGTCACCTACACCCTCCCCACCATTGATTTTTTGTCACTTGTTGTTTCCTTGTCCCTGGGTTTGTTAACCCCCACTTCCTTCATTTACAGAGGTCTAAATAAAGGCACATACATATGCAAATGCAAATATATTTATTGATGATGTTGATGAGGAAATAGATCTATATATATATATATGTTTCATATTAAGGTACCATATGGACATTGGGTCTCTACCCAATTACTACCTCGATGCAAAAAAACAAAACAAAAACTTCCTTCTATTAAATTGGTGTTCCATGATACTCCCAACATGATCTGTGAAGACAAAGCAGGTGTGCAAGCAAATGTGGTGAAGAAAGCTGATTTTGCCAGCTGTAACCCAAGATGTAGCATCTGCAGTCTTAAAAGCTTATAGATAAGCAAGCAGCCATCTAGCTGAGAAGCAACAAAGCCCACATGGAAGAAGCACACCAACCTCAAAGAACAACAAATAATATCATTGTGAATGAGAGGGTGTGTGTGGAGAGGAGACTCAAAGTCCATCTGTAGGCAACTGGACATCTTCTTACAGAAGTGTCATTGAGGAGGAGATGAGCCAGTCAAGGTGTAGTATAGTACTGAAGAAACATACAACCTTTCTCTAGTTCTTTAATGTTTCCTCCCCCATCCCCACTATCACGATCTCAATTCTACTTTATAAATCTGACTAGACCAGAGGATGTTAACTGGTACAGATAAGAGCTGGAAATATAGGGAATCCAGAACAGGCAAAATCCTCAAGATTAATAGTGAGATTAGTGATACCAGGAAGGTACGAGGAAGGTAGGGAGAGAAAGAGGGAACCAATCACAATGATCTAAATATAACCCCTTCCCTAGAGGACAGACATCAGAAAATTGAGTGAAGGAAGACATCGGACACTGTAAGACATGAAAAAATAATAGTAACTTATAAAGTATTAAGGAATCATAAGGGAAGGAGGGTAGGGGAGAGAGAAGAAAAACAGAGGTGCTAATACCAAGAGCTTAAGTAGGAAGCAAGTGTTTTGAGAATGATGAGGGCAACAAATGTACACATGCGCTTGACACAACAATGTATGGATGGACTGTGATAAGAGTTGTATGAGTCCCAATAAGGTGACTAAAAAAAAAAGAAGAGAAAATGCATTTCAGAAAACTTAACCACTGAAAACCTTATGGACAGCAGCAGTGCTTTTCTACTGATGGACATGATGTTTACACAACAGCACTCTCTATTGGTTAACTCCTACCCATCCTTTAGTACTTCATTTTAGAGTCATTTCCATGGGGAAAAGTTGACATCACTCCAAAATACAGGGAAAATTCTTATTGCAGTTTTTCTATGTCTTGGATATTTGAAGTGATATATCTAGAAGTTGAAATGATATAATTATATATTTGCTAGTATTTGTATATCATTAGATGATTTGAGTCCCTCAGATATGTATCATTGGCAATAATTGACTGATGTCATCATCTCTCTTGATGTGCACCGATGTAGTCATTGGCACATAGATCAGGGGGAGCTGCAACTCCTGTCTGTAATCAGATACACTTTTGATCTAATGCCAGGGGATGCTTCCTGGGACATGGCTTACATTGGGTTTATGTCACAAGACATAAAAGGAGAGAGAAATAAGCAGGCAACAGAGACATCTACTTCCCTCCAAAAAAAAAAAAGCTGTAAATGAGTGTGCTTCTTGGACACATTTGGGGTCTCAGTACTGAGAGGTTCGTGGATCGGAGGTAAAATCAATGCTAAGGCACAACATAGAGATCTCACAAGAACATCAGCCCCACAGGCTGAGAGAAGAAAAGAACCTTCCAGCTAAATTGTGAGCCAACCTTGTCCTCGTATTGGTGCCCTGAGTCCCAGCTTCTGGATTCTAAGAGAATACATTTCTTGTCGCACTTCCACTTGTGTCATTTCTGCAATGAAGGATAGCACAATTAGGACATCATATTTGACTAAGGTCACTTTCACGTATTACATTAAAATATACATGCATAAAGGGAGCCATTAAATTTATTTCTCACCAGTGAGTTTCTAGTTTAATATTTGCACAAGAATGGAGACCATATTAAGAATAGATCTGATTCTGTTTCAAAAAGTGAAATATGTGAAGAGATCAGAGACCTGATCTTATCATTGTTGTACACACAAAATGAGTAAATGCATAAAGAAATTTGCACAATAGAGCATGATTTTACTTTTTGGATAGACTTTTAAGAACTGTGCTAAGATTACACAAACATTGTTTAAAAGGTGGAAAATAGTCCATAAAGATTTTGGTTTTAAAAATAGAAATTGTTTTCATTAGAATAGAATTAACCACTGAAGAATAGCAATAGAGATATATATATTTTTCAGCTGCTTTCCACTCAATCCATATGATGAATAGAAGAAGTGTGTAAATATAAATAAGGAGGAAAATGGATATTTTTGTCTGATTATGCTTTTATAATCTGTAGGTTCAATTAGTTCACATCAAGTGATTACCTATTCATTTACAAGCAATCAACACTACTCTGTTCCAAGATATCCCAAGATAGGCACAGAGGTTATAACAGTAATCAAGACATAGCTTTACCTTTAAGAAGTTTAAGCCATATGGCAATTGAACAATAAATGTGTGTTCAAATACATAATATACTTTCAAGCATTAAAAATGGAATTGAAATATAAATTTATATATTAGTTTCACAGAATATGAATTTGACTGCAAACCACCACACTGTGGACAAAAATAAAGGCAATTTGCTTCCTTAACATTTTGCTCTCAGAAACCTATAGGGTCTGTTTCCTTTTGTCTGATAGCATCACTGAGCATCAATGGTAGTGAGCTCGGTTTTATACACACATACATACACTAAACAAATAAAACCAGAAATAAGCTACTTTGGGTCTAGCTTTCATAGTTACAATTTTTCCTGCTAGGTGATCATCCAGCAACTCACTCTAACTTAATACATCCAGTGGCATCACCTGGGAAGGTTCTCCCTGATTATAGCAATTTCTTTTCTTTATTTTGTAAAAGCATTTCCACTCAAACCTCATTTTTTGGCATGGCCAATATAAAAAAAAAAAACAGTTGTCATTGTGAAATTTTGCTTCCTTCCAGGAAAAATGACACCGAAACTGCTGTGATATATAATGCAGCTTGCAAGGACAGCGCTATGAGGAAAACTTAAGTGAAGGAGTGGTTTTCTGATTTCGAAAACAGATGAAATGCCAATTGATGACAAAGTTCATTCTGGATTTCCATCAACTTCCCAAATGGCCTAAAAAATCCATGCACTTGAGCTCAAATTCTAGCTATAGATGTTGAAAAGATTGGGAAGTTAGCTAGATTATCTGGAAGCTCAGGGCTGCAGATTTCAATGGAAGATTTGGAAATGAGAAGGATCATTGTGAAATATCTGCCATAGGTTCTGATTGACGAGGACACTAAGCATCAAGTAGAACCATGTTGTGCTTTTAAAGAAGAGCTCCAAAGCAAGATAGCCTTTTTTTTTTTTGGCAAGGCCATTACTGGTGACAAGACATTGTGCTATTCTTATGATCCTGAAAGCAAACATCAATCAAACCAATAGAAGTGACATCATAGTCACTTTGCCACCTGCAAAGCTCACCAAGTGAACTTAAAGATCAAGATCATGCCCATTTGTTTTTATTATCTGAGGGCAATAGGTTATTTGTAGATCATAACACTAAGTCAGAATGTTAGTCAAGTTTCCCAATTAGAGGTTCTGAAAAGATTGTCTAATAGTGTGTGGCAATCAAGCAACACAACACCCGACTTGTGGCAGAGGACTGGATTTATCACCATGGCAATGCACCTGTTCATGCAAGCCTCTCAGTGTTGTCAGTGTTTGAAAGAAGATATCATTCCTCTCTTGCCCTTGCAACTTACTCACCTGACCATGTCCCATGGGGCTTCTTTTTTGATTCCACAAAAGAGAAGGAGCATGAAAGGACAGAGCTTTAATGACATTGAAGAGGTGAGAAAAAGACAAACACACAAGGCTTGTGCTGTCAGCCATTCAAACAGATGAGCTTGAAAATTGTGTAAGAGAATACAATAGCACATTTGACAAGTGTATTAAATGTAATGGAGACTACTTTGAAGACGGCTTTGTAAAAAAAGTTTAAATGCATAGCTTTGAAAAACTTGCCTTTCTTTACAGTGCCCCCCATATATGTGTGTGTACATATGCATTTGCAAAAGTTTGTGGGAAAATTGAATTAAAAGCTAATAAAAAACATATGCACCATTGAAGTCTGTGGAAATATGTTTCAAAAAGCTTGTGAAAAATATGTAAGTATAGATAGATAGTTATCCATCTCACTGTCGCCAAGTCTATTTTGACTCATAGATATTTTATAGGCTAAAATAAAACTGTCCCATAGAGTTTACGAAACAGCAAGTCTTTAAAAAAAACAGAGGCACCAGAAAAAGGAAAACTTGCAACCAATTACCTGAAAAAGCACCCAAAACAACAAAATAGCCTATGATAATGTAACTGGTGAGAGGCTGTGACTCAGGGGTAGCATCTGTGTTCAACCTGTTCTAGAACACACTCACAATTTTTACTTTACTTTGACTTCTCAATCTGTCCTTTGCGGCTTTGAAAACATTGTACAAACTCTGCAGTCTTATTGACATTGCCAATGTACTTTTTCTGTTGGATACGATTTCCCTCCTTGGTAGTAATATGTGCTTTGTTTCCACTTTTTGTCAGATGTTTTGCTTCCCCTTTAATAAGAGCCAGGGAAGTCTTTACATACGTGAATTTGTATGTAACTCAATTATCCAATGTTGTTAGAACATGAATATTATAAATAGGAGACTTTAAAGAAGAAAACATTTCTTTATTATATTTCTAGATGCTAAAAGTCTAAATCAAAATTTTGACCATGTGAATTCTGAGTCTCTCTTCTGGTTTCTGGTGTTTACCAGAAATTCTTGGCATTTTTCTGTGTTTCTTGATGTGTGTCTTACTCCTGTTAACTCCGGATAGTTTCTGCTTTTTGTGTTTTTTTTTAAACTCAAAGAGTGTTACAAAATGTAGCACACTGCTCCCTTAAATTCTATACACTTAGAAATCTTGTGATTCAGGTCTAGTCTTCCTTTAGGTCCATTGTGAGTCAGAATTAACTTGATGACAGTTAATTTAGTCTTTTCTGACATGAAGGGGAAATACTATGATAGGTATCAAAGGGGGGGAAGAAGGCATCTTCCAATCAGGAAGAGAAGATCCAGCAGTAGAACCCCTCTTTCAGACTCTGAGATTTCTGCTTGTTAGACCTCCTTAGTCCAGGGGACAGATTTTATACCAGTGAAATGCCAGAGGCCTGGCAGAGAAGCAGCAGCTGCAGAAACACAGCAGGGCTGATGGTGATGATTTTCCTTTTTCCTTCTGTGAGAGCGGGTCGGAGGATGCCACCCCCACCTAAGACAATGATGGAACTCTCAATCCACAGAGCAAATAAAGCTGCGTGCCTTTCAAGTGCGCCTAAGCACGGAATTGAGGTAACAAGGTGAGTTGACCCAGAGAGCTGGAGCGGCATGCCCTTGGTCTGCAGTTTTAGTGCAGTGGCATGTCTCTTGGGCATTTATTGGCAGTCCTAAACGAATTTTGCACCATTGCTGGAGCAAGAAGTTAGCAGGCCAGAGAACTTCTTGCTTTGGTCATGGCCGAGAAGTGGCCATCCTGGCTGAATAACTGCATCCTGAGGATTTCTCTCTTAATTTGTAATCTGTTAATGTCCTTAATAAAACTGATGATTGTTAAAGATATCTATGAGTTCTATGTGGCCATTGTAATCATTTATTGAGTGCAGATGAGAAGTCAAGAGTGCTATGGGAAGAATAGTGATATTAGAATTGGCAATAAGGTTGATAGGCATGTCTGACCCCTGAAGAGGGCAGCCTAGGAATTGTCTTGCCCTGCTGAAGCTCATCACAGTGATTGTACTTCGCCCCGGTTTGGTAGGAAGGGGTCAGATGATGCCAGCTCCACATTCTTGCTTACAATATGTGATCAGCCTTTCTGTATTCTTTTTAATGTGTCCAAAGTTTTGCTTAGGCATTTTAAAATTTACCATCCTTTTTTCCAGCATAGGTACATGGGCTCATATAGCTAGCAAGAATTTCAACACAAGAGGTTCAAGTATAAGGACCTATTCTCAGATAGACTTGCTTTATAAATTCTAATTGTGTTTCTGTCAGTATGCCATGTCTTCCCAGTGCCATGCTATACTATAAAGCATTAAATGTAGCCAAAAAGTTAAAAATGGACAAGGTATTAGTGTTAGGCAGGGTTCTCTAGAGGAAAAAAAAACACCAGGACACTTTGATTATAGATAGAAGATAGATAAGATGATGATAGATATATAATAGATGATTATAGATAGATGATAGATTAGATAGATAGATAGATAGAGATAGATAGATAGATTTATATAGCAAAAAGGAATATAACAGCTATTTAGTCCACACAGCGGTACAGAGAGCTAAGTGCAACTCATTTACATGGAAGAGTTAATATACTAGAAGTACTTCAACTCCAAGTTCAAGGAAACAGACAGATGAGTTTTCCCTTGGACAATGCAGGTATAGTCCACCACAGGTATCGGACACCAGGGCAGGTCACCAACAGTCAACATTTCAGAAGCTTAGAATTCAAGCAAAGCAAAATGACAGGATCGACCAGTCTCAAGGGCAGTCAATGCGTACACCAGCAGCAGGGCAAAGCAGGTCTCAAAGGGACCTGAAGCTCTAGTTACAGGATCCACTGGTTGGGTGACCCATAGGTAGGATAGCTCATAAGAGAACTAGCTAAAGCAGCCACAAGCTGCTCCAATCAAGGGCATTATAGGGTGGGTGTTGCTGAACCATTTAAATCTTTGCCCTCCAATCATACTGTGATTTGATTAATTCCACATGTTCCGACTGGCCAGGTTGGTACAATAACCTAGCTATCACAATGTTTTTAGTTGAGTAGTTCATATATTAGAAATACATTTTATAGTGTTGATCTGTCATATCAGATTTGTCAACTCCCAATTTTTGAAACTATGTACTTTGAAAATATCAGTATAAATTAAGTAAAAATCTGGATCAATGTAAGTTTTATATTATTCTACTCCAATATTGTACTTTCATAAATATGTGACTTTGAGGAAATGCATTTTATTTCTGGTTCCTCTAATTGTATGTGCAAAAGTCCACCTGTATAGGTCACTAATAAATGTGAAGAATGAGGAGGTGTTTAGTGGTATATTTATTTGTGTGGAGGCATGTAATTAAATTCCAACACTATGCAAGTAGCTTTAAGAGGAAAGACTTTGTTTTAAATAAAAATCAAAGAGCACTTCAAAAGCAGATGATATAATTAACTTGGTTGGTTTAGGTGAAATTTTGATGTATTTTAAGGTTTTCTAGTATATTGCATAATTTAATATGATTAATTCAAGTCCTTATATATATTTTCAATTATTTTATTAATATATTTTCCCCTTTCAGATCATTTTATCACCTAATTCAGACATCATACAATTCTGTATTTCAATCATATCAAGCAGTTATATATATTTTTCAAATGTTATACCTGGAATTATTTTATAACTTTTCCTTAGAATGTCATCCTGTCCTGTGACCATCCTTATTTATAATTAGAAGTGAGTTGTGTAACTCTAATAAGGTGTATCATTTTTTAAAACTAAAGGCATAACCTTAGTAAGCTAAAAATAACTTAATCTCTTAAATCCTGAAAAAATATAATATTTTACCTAATTAATTCTAGAATTTCTTTGGAGCCCAAAATATCATACAAAATAGTAACAATCTTACTAAGTAAAAAAGGAAAAACAATAGAGATGCTATTTTAGTACCTAATTTATGCTATTTTTCAAAAAGTACATATGTGGCTTAGGTGAGGCACTGGGCTTCTACTACATGGCGGGTGGTTTAAACCCATCAGTCATGCCGCTCTGTGGGAGAAAGATGACACCGTCTCCTGTAAAGTTTTGTAGTCTCAGGTGACCAAAGGAAATGTTCTACTCTGTCTAACAGAGTAGCTTTGAGTCAGAATTGATTCAATGACTATGGATTTGTGTAACCCTGGAAGGAAACTAATGGGTTTCTGCTACATTCAACTTTATTGAATGAAGATATCTGTTATATTAATTGACTAAAGATATGTGCCAATATTAGGATTGAAGACTCAAATTTCATGTCTCTGAACACTGTAACAATAAAGACAATAGAATTCACAAAAAAAAAAACAGAGGGAAATCTCTGTTATCACAGAGCTAACTGACTAAATTTAACTTAAATATTTCCTAAGCAACTGGAAGTTTCTTGACATACCTGGCTCCTCTACACCTCAAAAGAATTATCTAAAGAACAGGGTTGCTAAGTATGTGTGTTCCTACTTCATAAGACTCAATTCAATTTTACTTTCTCAGTCAAGAAATATATTTCAGAAGAAGAAATATCAAGCTACTGGTCTCTGGTTCTTGTTTCTACTTCATATTTCCAACCTTTTAATTTATGCAAAGCACGACATCTTATTGCCTCAAAACTGATTTTGCATAGGGGTGTGTTATAATGACTGCACAATTTCAGTTCTTCCAATTTGCTTTCTCAATTGATTAGATGGTAGTAACATTATCTGTTCACTTTACTTAATTTTAGCTTATAAACTATGTCTTTCTTAAATTTTCTGGATCCACTGACATCAAACATTGCAGATCCACTCTGATATTTATGTTGCAGCTCATAATGGCAAGATTAAGCATAGATTAAGAGAATCTGTGGATAATGTGGATAGAAGTCTGAGGAGAAGGCAATGGGCTCAATGGGTCCAGAAGGTAGAGGAGGAAGGAAGACATGGGGAGAAGAGTGTGGTGAGTGGATGCTGTCATGGACTGAGAAACAGCCAGGGAAGTGGAACCAGCATCTAGCAGAAGGTAGAGATCCTGTGAGAATCCCAGCCACACCAAGCTAGTGGAAGGGAACACTAAGAGGTGTAAGAAGGGGGAAAGTGATGGTGGGGCAGGAGGAGACAAACGGAAACAGAGGCAAGCTCTAGGAAGCAAAGGTATAGACAAGGAGTTTAACAGAGGTGTGCACTTATGCAAATATGTTAATCCATAACAATAGTGGTATTGGCCTATGTACATATATTTATAAGACGATATAATGAAACTGGAAATGAGCCTGGGACCTTGGTTCATATCTTCCCTCAATAAAAGAACACTTTTTTCTAACAAATTAGCATTCTGAGAGGCTCACCCCCCACCTTCACAATTGTTAAAAACAAAATGACTCCATTAGCAAATGTGGTGAAGACAGAGGATGGTGTCCAGCTTTTAAAAGATATAGTGTCTGGGGTCTTAAAAGCTTGAAGTTAGACAAGTGACCATTCAACAGTGAAACAGCAAGCTTACATAAAAGAAGCACATCAGCCAGTATGATCATGAGTTGTCATCACGACTGGGAAATGGGCATCAGAAGTTTCACAACAAACAGAAAACAAACAAACCAAAATTAATTGGTGAGAAAGGAGGGGGGTAGGAAAGGAGACCCAAAGCCTATCTGTGGACAACAGAGCATTCCCTCACAGAGGGTTGGCAGGGAGGGGGTGAGTCACTCAGGGTGCAGTATGGCATTAATGGGTCACGCAATATACCTCTGATTCCTGGAGGTTTCCTCACTACTTTCACCGCCGCTATCACAACCTCAGTGGGGTCTTCCAATCTATGACAGGAGAATGTACATAGGTACAGGCAAGAGATAAAACTCAAAGCACATGGAACCCAAGGACAGGGATGGGAATAGAGATACCAAAAGGGTAGGGGGAATGGGGGGAGAGATGGGAAGGGAGACACCGATCACAATGGATGGCACATAACAACACACGTCCTACTTAGGGGAAGAACAGAAACCAGAGAGGAAGGGAGACAGTGGTCCATTTGAGATTTGAAAAGGATTAACAATCTACAATCTATCAAGGGGCCCCCCGGGCAGAAGGGAGGGGAAAACAGGGAAGCTGAACCCAAGGGCTCAATGGAAATTAAGTGCCTAGAAAAGAACGATGGAATATATGTATGAATATGTCATACGCAATTGATGCGTGGTTTGTAACAAGAGTTGTAAGAGCCCACAATAGAATGATTTTTTAAAAAAGAATCATAGTTTCATAAGCCTGTACTATGATGACTCAGAAAGATTATGCCAATGATGTCTCTTATTGAAATGAAGCAGTAAAGGACACGTAAAACATGTACAAAAGATTTACACAGAAAGACCTTTGTGTTTGTTTGAATTGCAGGGAAATGTAAGAGAAATGAATATATGAAAAATCACATGCACCATTGTATATGGCTACCAAACAGCTAGTGGCTTAATTTCAACATATCTCTATTGCAACAGAGGAGAAGGAATTCATAGACAACCAGGATAAACCCACATGAAATATAAGTAGTCTATTTCTAGCTTTGTTTTCTCTGTTAGGTCTTGCTTTATTAGGTCCTGCTCTGTTAGGTCCTACTCACCAAAGTCACACAGCTCCCATAGAAGCAAATCAAGTGGTTATAGCAGTGTAAGTGGAATTGCTGCTGCTGTTTCTCTTACGTGATATTCAGATGATCAGTGCAGATGATCTGCCTGCCACTGCCAAGCCCATGGAACTTTAAAAAAAATGTGTTTTTTGTTTTTGATACTTGCCTTAGAGTCATTTCTGACTCACTGTAACAAATACCCCAAGTGATGACTTAACCACCAAATCCACTCTCTCATAGTTTAGCAGGAAGAACCTCGTCTCTTTCCAGTAAATAGAAATCCAGTGTTCCCTGGACATCTTCCCATGTCTCAGCGTTGGTTGGAACATGAGTCTCAGTGGTCTGGTAACTATGCAATGATATGTTTTATAATGACCCACCAAGATGTAATATGATAAAATAATTAGGATAAGACAATTCTAGCTTATACCTGAGGTATAAAGTGGAGTAAAACACCCTTAACCCCATCATAATCCTGATCCCAGGTAAACATCTAAGAGGTGGTGACTTGCAACACCCTTTCTCTTATGGGAGATCGAAGGAGAGAACAGATAGCTGGGAGACACAGAGGGAGGCCCAATACCACCAAGGAGGAAGAGTGAGAAGAAAAGGAAACTCACTGGTCCCAGGGCCCTGTGCTGAGGACCTCCATAGTTACCAGACCACTGAGACTCATGTTCCAACTCTTTTGACACATATCAGTGTGGCGTTGGGGAGGGTTGGGTTTGGGGGGACAGGGAGGTGGGAATTTCAATTCCTGAATGGCTCCATGTATGTAGAATAATATCGCTTCATAAGGGTCTGGGCAGCACATCACCAGGGGTCTCTTCTGCAACGTTGCACTACAGAGCTAGGGTGCCTTCAGTGTCCTCAGAAACAACTGCGGAAATAATAAAGAAGGTTGATAATGTGTTAGTATAAAATACCTAATTGACCCACCAAAAAGAAAGAAAAAGTGCAGAAATTTACCTTACTCACCTCAATTTGTCACCATGGTCCTTTCCAAAAACTCCAAGAAATAGAAATGGAAAGGAACTTAAAGGTGCTCCTTCTGCTATTGGGGTGAGGTTTGCATTGAAGGGGACAGAATACTTCTTGGAAAGGGATGGTACAGAAACTTCAGATACTGCAGAATCCGGAGAATGATAGGTCTGCTGAGAAGCAACAGTTTTATATGTTGATATTTTTATTTAATAAACATTTCTGCAATGAAATATGGGCAAAGTAGACAGCAGACTGTAGAATATGAAAATAAAATAATTTTTAAATTATCAAGTGTTCTCAAGGGCAACAGAGTGGTGGAGGAAGGGGAACAATGAGAAGCCAAAGCCAAGGACTCGTTTAGAAATACAAAGTTTTGGAAATGATAGTGGCAACATATGCACAATTGTGTTTCATAAAATTGATGTATAGATTGTCCTAAGAGAAGTAAGGGCCCAAATCAAATGATTTATTTAAGAGGTCTGTGATGTAGCAATATTTTATGACTAATACTTGATTCTTTCCCAAATGGAGGAGAAATACAGACATTCTCCAGCAAAAAATTTCTGAAGAAAATCCTTTGCAATAGTTTCTATGAAATGCTAAAAATGACAAAATATAAATGGTAGAAAGCAAAAAACTTAGATTAACAGAAATAACTATACATTTGGAACCAATTCATCAAAATAATGTTTTTGCTATACTCAATTTTACTAAAAGATAACTGTTTAAAATGAACAAAAATACTTACTGTGTTTAAAATATAAAGGGCAAATCACAGTAATAGTTGTATAAATGATAAGCAGAGTAATTGAGAGCAAACTGCTATAAGTTCCTTTACCGTAATAAGTTGGTATAATATTTGAAGATAGACAGAAGTTGCTTAAAAGTGTATATTGTCAGCCAAAGGATAACCACTAAAAAAGTTGAAGAAGTAAAAACAAGTATAGAAAAAAAATCAGTAGATAAATGTGAATCACTAAATATGATGTTCAAATAAACTCAGATAAAGGTAGAAAGGGTAATAAAACTGTCAAGTAGAACAAAGAAAGCAATTTAATCTAATATTATCAAAAGTAGCTTTAAAGGATCTAAAGAAGTTTATACTGCTGATGGTAATATTTTAGTGTCAGGACAGAACCATACTCTGCAGAGTTGTCCATGGCTGAGTTTACTGAAGAATATCGCTCATCTTTTCTTTCGGGCCTTCTCTGAGTGCATGTGATTATTTAATTAGGTGAAAGCACATGGGAGCTAAACACTTTCCTCTTTAATCAGGAGTATTATTTCTAATGTAACAATGTAGCTATCAAAATCTGATAAAAACAAAAACGTATGGGAAAGATAGGTACATTCAATACTTACTGATAGACAAGTCACACTTTATTTGTCTCAATAAATCTATAAGATGTATTAAAGATTTATTTATCATCTATGTTTTATTTATTTGTTTTCCTCAATTACAGTGGAAAAGACTAGTAATGATCAAACTTCTAACGTTTGCTTAAGAGCGTAAGAGACATCAGACATCCCTTGTCCTCTGCCTCTCCAAAAGCCTGAAGAGGTGCTACAACTCAGACTTGCATGTTCATGTTCTGCTTGCTCCGAGAACCAGCCAGCCACAGTGAACCGTTTTCCTAACAGACCCATTGCTCTTTGTCCTTTGCTTTGTGTTGGTTAAAGCACTGCCTACCCTTTACCGCCTGTTTTTTTTAAAAAAACAGAAAAGCCTTTTCAGTTTGATATTAAGAGAATTGCCAGTTTCTGAGATGGGAGAGGTTTGCCTCCTGCAGCACATTTTCTAATTAAGTCTCCACTTTTTCACTTTTTAAACAATTTGTAGTAACTCTGCTAAGTAAATCTCCAGCTAAGGCATTAAAAATCTGGATTACAAAGAAATATTTTCTTTTCTGATGAATTATTTCTTAAATATTATTTTGATGTTTTCTAGAAGTGTGCAGCCACTCTAATTATGATATTAAGAGAAGCAAGGTATTCCATTAAAATATGTATGAAAATACAAATGACTTGTTAAAAAAAAAGAACACCAGAAAAGTATAAGGAGTCTTTCACAATGGTTGAAATGTTCTCTAAGAAATGAGAAAGTCATGTTTTATGAAGAAAAGCTCGCTGCTGCAATTGAGTGCTTTGAATACATAGTGAGGAATTGTATTGGAATCTTAAAAAAAAAAAGATCTATTTTAAGGTTGCAAGCAAGATAAAGTTCAAAAAGAATTTAGAGAATATTCCTCCAGTGTCTCACAAATTTGAGTCTTTGGGAAATTAGTTCAAATAGAAATTCTATGAAAGTATGATATAAAGGTATTCAAGGTTATTTTTTCACATAAAATTAAGGTATAGAATTATTACTGGAGAGGCTTAAATGAAAAGTGTTGTGTAACATTGACTACAGTTATTTTAGGAAGAAAACAGACCATTTAAGATCTCAGATTTTTTGAGAACTGAGGCTCATCTAGTCCTGGGACTTTTTTTTATCAATGTCAATACAATGTCTTATATATGTATTAGCAATGGGTTTTAAGAGCTTTAGCAAAAAGAATTATTTCTTGACATTCCATCCAAACACTGAAAATCTCTGACATATGCAAGATATTTCAAATATATATATATATGTAATGTATACAAATATAAAACGTGTTTACATCTTTTTAAACAGTCGATAAGATACACACACCTGTACTTCATGTTTAAGAGTCTTCCTGTAGAAATTATTTTCAGTTCTTTTGTGACTTTCTTCATTGAAGTGTTTTCATGTTGACTTCAATAACTTGAAGTTCCCCCATATAATTATTCACTGGGCAATGAACTGTGACCTGAGCAGACAAGAAAAACCTAGTAGGAATGAGGGTTAGAAATGACATTGCTGTCAAGAAATACAATGTACAGAATTTTTCAGAAAATGAAGAGATAAGAGTGTTGCCGATGAGTGGGTATATAGAAGGGAGTGTTTCCAGTTGTTATCTTAGTAATATTTAAAAATTCAGTAAAAAGTTTAATGGTGTATCAATGGAGTGCTTCTTTCTACTAGTAGGAAGGGGTTATATTTAAGCTGATTGATACAAGCTCAGGAATTCACTGTGAGGGATCAGAAAAGCAAGTTAATAAGACTCAGCTTCCCAAAGTGCACTGTAGCCCCCTGGTGTACATTCTTTTCACAGCACAGTAGAATAATTTAAAATTTCATGGGGCGCATGACATAAGATTCAGCATCTATAGAAAAGTGCATGGAATTCTAGTTCAAATGAGTTCAGACTTTACAGGTAAAATGAAATAATATGTCTTCTCATTATATCATATGTGGTGTGGTGAACGTGCATTTTCATGAGTACCAAATGGTAAGCAATGAGAAGCAGACAATGAGAATGTGATTCCCAACATCGCACATACTCTTAGTGGAGTCTATAGGTTGAATTTTGCCCTCTGAAAAACAAAGTCTGCTGTGTGTTGTTATGTGTGCTAATTTTTTACAGACATACCTATGGTTATAAACTTCTTTGGAGGGGAGGAAAAATCTGGGGGAGTTTCGCTATGCTAATATGCTATTGTTATAATATTCTCATTTTTCATATCATATGGATCTCTTTTGGGGATCCATAAGAGCAGATTAAGTCAATAAGCAAGCATATGCAAATGTAGGGTAAAGACTCCCCACTGGGTCTCCTAAGAACTTAAGTCTGCAATCTGCAGTGTCCAAACTTTCCCCAGGGCAAACACAGAGAGGGAGAGCACTTTGTCTTAGAGCTGGCACCCGGAATTCGGACTTTTTAGCATCATACACTAAGAAAATTATTTGGGGTTCATTAAACTACCTATCTGGGGTATTTCAGAAAGGTGTGCATTGGGACTGTTTTCACACCCTTTATTTATTGAATCTGTTTCCTGAGCAAAATAGAAACAACAGAAAAACTAGACTAACTGAAGGAGAATGAAGCATCTGAATTGGAGGGAAGTATGTTAACAAGTTTTGATGTGCAGATTACATGATCCTGCTTGCTAAAAGTGAGACAGCTTTGAAGCACTTGCTGAAAAAGATCAAGGATTTCGAACTTTGGATGGAGTACAATTTAAGGCAAAGAAGGTCAAAATCCTTATAAGTAGAACCATAAGTAGCATGATGATAAATGGATAAACAATTGATCAAGGATTTCTCCAGCATTTCATCTTATTTGTATCTACATCCAATGCTCATGAAAGCAGCAGAGGAGAAATTAGATGCTATATTAATGGGGTCAGTGAGCTTCACAGCCCTTCTTTGTGAGGATTGAAAAGGACAGATGCTACCATGAAGACAGAGGTGGGCCTGACCCAAGCCACATTATTTTCTATCACCTCATATGCATGTGAAAATGGGACATTGAATGAAAAAACCAAAGTAGAATCCAGTCAATTGAATTAAGGTACTGGCAAAGAATGTTGAAAGTAATTTGGCTTTTGTTTTTGTGCAATTTTCCTTATTTGAAATCTAGGATAGAGACAGGAACTGGATGCTGCAGATGGAATTTTGCCACCCTCTCAAGGCTATGGCAGGTGAGGCTAGGCGAAAATGGGGAGCAAATAATGAGTGAAGAAATATAAGAAATGCTTTAAAATTGATTGTGGTGATGATTGCACAACTACTCAAATATATTTAGACTACCTAATTACATTATATGTGACTTATATATCAATAAAACATTTAAAAAGGAACATGGACTGCCAAAAGAATGAACAAATTAGTTTTGGAAGAAGTGTAGCCAGAATACACTTCATAAATGAAGATGGCAGGAAATTTTTTTCACACGTTCGTTGGACAAGTTGTCAGGAGAACAATTCCTGGGATAGACATCAGGGGTCAGGGAAAAAGAGGAACACCCTGAACAAGAGTAGTTGACTACTGGCTCATGGGATGTGCTCATAGAAGATGAAAGTTTTGAGAATTAGTTCCTTCTCTTGTGTGCAGTCTCCATGAATCAGGACTGACGGGAGGGCCATTCCAACAATGGCAGTGATAACAAAAGTCTTGGTTATTTCTGCTATGGAGTGTTCAATCACAAAGACAATGAGTAATTATGGTTTTATGAGGGATAAGTACAATATTATTTTCCTTAAATTCATACATGCCATTTGTTTAAACAGTTATACATTCTTAAAGTAGAATCAATGGGTGGAGCCAATAGCTAGCATTCTAAACTGTTAGTCAAAAGATTGGAGGTTAGTTTCCCACCTGCAGCATCTCAGAAGAAAGGCCCATTTACCTATTTCCGAAAGATACACCGGCGACAACTGGACTGTTGTTTCTCTGACGTTCATGAGATAGTCATGGTTTGATTCCATTCAAAATCAATTGGCTGTCCGTTAAGATGTTAGAACTCAAATACGGCTGAGCCCTGGTGGCCTAGTGGTTGTGTGGGACTGCGGCACACAGAGTTGACAGTTCAAATCCAGCAGTAACTCTCCAGAAGCAAAGCTGGGCTTCCTACTCTCACTAGGGCAGTGATGCCACACACACACAAAAAAAGAAAAAAAAACCTCAGATAGTTGTTAGTCCAAAACAACTAAACAATAAGTTGGGCTAATAAATTGTCGTCTGAGTCTCAGTGGCATAAGTGGTTGAGTGCGGGACTGCAGCCCATGGGTTTGGCAGTTCAAATCCAGCAGCAGCTCTCCAGGAGCAAGAATGGTAGCTACAACCACCAGAGGGAAGTGATTCCCACCCCACTAAAAGTATATTGTAATGAATCTGCTCTTGTGATATTTTTTTGTTGTGGAAAATAAATCAGTAGCCTAAAATGTCAGCATTGAGTATGTAGATATTGGTGGACTTTTTAAATGCTGTTTTTACCGTATAAAGTTTTCTCTGATGTTAATAATGAAATAATAGAGCTGTTAGGTCTTCATATATTTCCCACCTACTCAAAATAAACACAACGTATCACTACCAGAATACATACTTGATAGTATTACATACTTGATAGTAGTACATACATGATCACATCACTGATGATAGCTGACATTGCATTCAGATTTCTTATATTCTGAACAATTCTTGGAGTCAGAAAGGATTTTTATTCATTTTCTTCTAAAGAACGAAAAGGTGACATGATGTCATTTGTCTCAACTCTTTGTTATGTCCCAAATTTCCATGAGTTAGAATGAGTGACTTTTGATTCCTGAAACAATGGCGTCTGAAGCTTCAGAAGCCTTCTCCATTTAGATAAATAATGTCATCTGAGTCCTCAGAGGATCGTGGTCTTGTGGCCTCAGGACACATGTAGTGACACATAATGGTTTCTTTCCTGTGATCAGTGTTTATCTTGGAGTGGGTTCAGTTTTTGTGTGGTCACATCGTATGGAATTTGTAACTTGCTTCATATTCACTGGATTTTTGAAGCAATTGGAGGTAGTCAACCATAATGTTTCATTTTGTTTCCTGATTCAGAATAAAGCTGAGGTTCTCCAAGCTACCAAATTGTTGTCTTTTGCCAAAGCAAAGAATCCTTGCACATGACAACAATTGGTCTTACGACAGAGTGACAAGAGAAAAAATCAGTGGAACTCATATATGTGTAAGAAAGAGTTTTAAATCAAGAAACAATGATCACATATATCAATAGCGCATCTCAGCCCAGTCCAACTCAAGTCCACAAGTCCAATAATAGTCCATAAGCCCCTCTTCAGATTTATACAGTCAGAAGCGATGATGCAGAATGCACGGATATCCCAGGTGGGGGGGTCCCAAGGTGCGTGGATCCAGTTGCAGTAGTTCCAGCAGCATCGGGAGCAGCCAGCAGGAGAGTAGAGGCAGAGAGGGAAGGGGAGATTCCCAGGGCCCCATGTAAGGGAAGGCCACAAGGAGGTACCATCAGGCTGTGACCTGATTCACAGGTATAATGCCACCCACATATCTGTATTTATATTCAAATTGAGATGAAATTATGTAACTACCACACCCAATTTGGATTACCCTGAACTAGAATAGTAGTGAAACAGCATCTGAATATGAAACATTGAAATCACATAAATTACCTGTGGCTAATCCAATATTATTCAGTCCCTTTGGACAAATGGTAGGAACATTCTTATAGCTAAATGCTTCAACTTTCTCTAGCCTATAGGCTAGCGATTTTGAATTGCTGATCTGTTGTTCACAAGGTATGTTAGTCTAGGATGACTAGAGAAACACATCCAGAGACATTCATATGTGTATATGAGAGAGCCTTATCTCACAGAACAATTGTACATTAAGAAAACATCCCAGTCCAGTCCAGATCAAGACCGTAAGCTTAATATTAGCCCATTGCCTGATAACAGTCTATAGATTCCTCTTCAGACTCCTCAGCCAGGCAACAAGGCCAAATGCAGGAAGATCACAGGCCTGTAGGTGGAAAGCCTTGTGGATACGGTGGCGGTAGAAGCACCTCTGCACTCACGTGAATCTCCATGTAGTTCCTCCAACTCTAGGGTAGCTCCAAGTGTCTTTTCATTAGGAATGCCAAGCAGAGAGTATGTCTACCTCGCCACCAGCAAGCCACTTTCCACCTCCAAATGATGTCATACAGAAGTGACGAATTGACAGGCAAAACTCCACCCCTTCACACTTAATAGTCTCAAATTACCACCAGATTATGTAGCTACCATACGAGGGTTAATACAACTCAAAGTTTAGTATGCCCACCACCAGCTCTGCCTTATGTAAACACAAATCTGCCTTATCTGCCTTATACTTACACCAATAAAATATAGGTCTAGAAAATAAAGGAATGTTCTGAAAGAGCACGGAGAAGCAGTCTTATTTATCCAATGCAAACTGAAGGAATAGCAAACATAAATCTATAAGAGAATGAACAGGCAAACAGTGGTATGCTAATTGAGGATCATTAAGAAATAAAATGGTGTAAACTACTGATATACATAACATGGTGAAAAATTGTACATGACCTTATACTGAGTGAAAGAGGCCAGAAGAATGAGTTCAACTCATACAGTTGCACATGATGGAAGTCAGAGAACAGACAAAAGCAGTTTAGGCACAGAAAACCATTGCCTAAAAAGAGGGGACAAACCTCCCACTAATCCACAACAAAAAGTAGTTTCTGTTTGTTCATTCTAACGTGGGGAAAGAAGTGCATATAAAAGGGCATGAGGCCAATGTTAAGCTTTCAAGGATTAAAATGTAACAAAGAGACATGAGGTTTGCCCTTGAATCAATTCATTCTCAAAATTGTTCATCAAACTAAAAGCATAAAACCTGTACCCTTATGCTTCAATAGAAGTTAAAACATTTTTCATGAGGATATATCACAGTTTCACTTTTGAGTCTATAGGCTGTGTGTGGCACTTTTCTTAAGAACTCGGGATCGGAGACCAAAAAAATCCAGCATTCCTCTCTCGGTTCAAGCACGACATGGCAATGTGGGCAACCTGCAATCTTCAGTCTCTGGTCAATCAATACCAGATTGATATTTCTCTTGGGACCTTTTAAAAATGGTGAATCATCCAACATTGTTGTTATTGTTAGATGTTAGGGTGTCACTTCTGAAAGTCCCCCTAACGTACAGCGGAAAGACACACTCCTGTCCTGCACCATCTCACTGATGGCCTTCTTCTTTTGGGGTGGCCCTCCACTTTACTGAGGGTGACATCTGTCTATTTACAGGGACTGGTCTCTTCCCAACATTGGCCAGACTATAGAGGAAGCCATCCTTGCTTCTAAGAAGCACTCTGGCCTTACTTCTTCCAAGACTGATTCGCTGTCCTTTGCGCTGTCCATGGTTACTTCAGTATTCCCATTCAGCATCACAACTCACCAAGTGCATCCAGTCTTCTTCAGCCTTCCTTATTCAATGCCCAACTTTTACATGCATATGAGAAAGTTGAAAATGCCATGGCTTGGGTCAAGCACACCTGAGTGCTCAAAATAGGATCTGTGTTTCAGTGCCTTAACGAGGTCTGTGCAACACATTTGTCTAATGCAACCCATCTTCTTATCTCTTAACTGCTTCTTCTATGAGCACTGGCTATGAATCCAAGTGAGACAAAATCTTTGACAGCTTCAACCATTCCTGCATTTATCCTGATGTTATCCATTGGCCTGGTTGTGAGAATCAGGATATTTTTTATAGGAGTTGTCATCCACACTGAGGGTAGCCTTCCTTCATGAGCACTCTTCTCAGTTTTATCAGGTCAGGGTGTGTCATCTGTATATCTAAGGTTGCTAACAAATGAAAGATAGAAGTAACTCCCCCACCCCTTCTCTTCAACCTTTCAGAAGCTTTTGTTTATTTTCTTTTAAATCCATGATTCTTCCACTTTCTTGAGAAAATCTTAGACCATCTTCTCATATCCCTGGAATTTCCTTCTTATCATTGGAGATGAAAGTCCTCCCTGTCCATATATAAGATGCTTATGCATGTGCAGGAGTAGTTTTAGCCCTTCTCACTTTTATGCTTCCACATTCAAATGTGCCTACATTTTATATGATGCATAATATTTCTGCTACCCAGGCATTAACAACTGCTACATACTTACTCTATGAAAGCATATCATTTTTGTAAGAATCATGCAAACTGTGTGGAAAAGTAACCGCACATGGACTATTTTTCCCCCTGATGTTAGACAGACAACATATATTTTAAAGCCATTGCAGGGGAAGGGGGGCAAGAATGAAGGAGTGGGAAAGTGTTTGATTGCCAGAGACCTAACTATCCAGCTCAAGATACCGAAGTCTTTACAAAGCTAAAGCGATCTATGGGCAAGAGTGTTCCACAATGCAACTCTGATGAAACTAAAATCTTTATAGATTGTGTTTGTTATTGCATATTGCAGGAGATTGAATAATATTTTAAAATCAAAGAACTTTGGAGACATTTTATGACTTCATACCAAAGAAATAGTTACCTCCTTTTACCCTCTATGTGGGCAACAGCATAGAATGTTATTATACCTATAGCAGGTTGTTCTAATAGGCAATATTATTAATTATATTCAAAAAAAAGCCTTTTTAGTGGATACAGTTGAATTCTTTAAGATGTGGATACTCTGTGACATTTTTAAGGTGGCTTTGGAAATTGAAGATACTGAGACCAGCAGTTTTGTATATGTTTTACCTTTTCTTTCTACTTTCTGTTGTAAAACATAAATGTCAAGAAACAATACATGCATAAAAACTGTATTTCACACATGTGTTATGAGATATAACACATTTTAAGAAATATTGATATAGAGGAATTTTATGGTACCTCTTCAAACTAACCAAACTCATGCAGAGTAGTACACATGTTCCTAAGTGAAACTAAAAGCACCATGAATAATAGCATACCTATGCAGACTCTAGCGCCAGCATGGCCTGCCCTGTACCACCCACAAGCGCACACACACACACACAGGAATTTGGGTAAATAAAGCATGTTTTATTCAGGATTAATTATAGACTTCTCCCTAATGTGCAGACAGAAGAAATTGAAGCACTTTGTTCTATCTCTAATAGGAGACTAATAATACCTCTGTAGTGCCCTTAAATTATGGCAGAAAAGATTAGGAATACTTGTCAAAAGCATACATAGTGTAGAAATCATTCTGAGAAATATTGTACCTTGGATAAATTTGAAAAGAGATTCTTCATTAAAGTCAAGAAAGAGTGAGTATTCAGGTTACAAATTCTATAGTTATACAATGAATTAAATTCTGTTTACAAAGTATAACATATAGGTGATGCATTTTCTAAAACATACACATATATAGGTTTTATGAAAGACAAAATATCATCTGACAATGACCCTGCCATCTTTCATTTATAAAACTATAACATGTAGCATACACCCAACACAAAAGTCATTTGAGATCTCTTATGAATGATAGGTGCTCAGCTATTTTTTCTCTTTAAGGTTATGTGTTCATATCTAAACAATTATGCTATCAAAAATAGTTTTCACTTTCTTAACACCAAACAAAAGACAATATATTAAGCTTTATTTTAACTAAATTGTTTTTGAGAGTAAAAACCAACCAGTTGCTGTACAGTAGATGTGACTCACAGGTTTAGATATGACCCTGTAGAAACGCCCACTAGGCTTTCTGAAAGTGCAAATCTTTACAGAACACAATTGCCAACATGTGTCTTTTGGAACATGTTTTGAGTGTGAACCATTGATCTTTATCTATATGGTAAATAGAAGACAATCATCCTTTGTAATTTTGAAGAACATATTATATAGGTGTTTAAAAAGTATACTATGCTTTTTTCACCCTGACTGATACCTCTTTAATTTTTTGCATTTTATCAATTTTTTACTACTTTTGAAATTGTAGATATAAGTATCTTCTTACATGCCTCTCAATAAAAATATTTATATATTTCAGTTGGTTATAATAATAGGATTTCTGAGTTATGGATTAAGCATGTATGTTTAGCTTTGGTGTAGATTATCAAATGTTTTCCAATTCCAGCTTTGTGCTACACAACAGGATAGGGGAATTCCAGTTGTCTCATCTTTCTACCAAAAATTGACAATGGATGCTTAAAAACTCAAAAAAGAAAGAAAGAAGAGGATGATTGTTATGAGCATTCTTTCTGATTTTAAGTAATGTGGAGAACTATTATCTTTGTTGGGCATTTTAATTTTATTTTTTTTAAGTTGCTACTTATTCAAGGAGATTGCTTATTCGAACATTTGTTCTTAATTGACTTGTCCTTTTCTTTGATCGTCAGGGTTCCTACCTAGAAGTATAAGTCCTGTGTCATAGATCATTCCAACAAATATCCTTTTCTATACTATAACTTACCTTTGCATTTTTCAAGAACTGTCATTTGATGAAAAAAAATTTAATTTTTAATAAAATTCAGTTAACTTCTATTTGTTTTTAAAAAGATGTAATACTTTTAGGTTTTATTTAGGAAATTATTTCCATTAAAACATGCTAAAGCTATTATTTTTCATATTATTCTAGAAGTTTTGATACTTTCTTTTTTACAGCTACATAAACCATGGAAATTACTGGAGATAGAGGCTGATAATCAACTCTGTTTTAAATATATATGCCAATGAATGAATGTCAGTTAGAAAAACAAGACCCCCATCTTCTGCTTTTCAACTTTTGTCATGACTGAGTTGCAATTATGTGTCTCTTGATGTGTAGGCTTGCTTACAAACTTCCTGTAATGTGCTGGTGTTTTACTTATATCTTATTTACAATATTACATGTCTATCTATTGCAATTTTAAGTTTTGAGTTCTCTAACTTTGTATTCTTTTCTCTGGATTCTTTTCAATAAGAGTTTCAAAATCACTTTGTAATGTGATATGACTGAGCATATATGTGGCTAAACAAGTATGCACAAATGCATACATCCAAACAATGTTTCAAGGATTATGATTGGGACTGTAACAAATGTATAATTCATAAATAAATTTTAGCAGAATTAGCATTATTTATGGTCTCATTCCTGGGACAATATTAATTACTTTCACTATTAATTTTTTCAAGATTATAGATGTTTAAATTAATCAAATATATGTCATTTATCCTGAATTTTGTTTTGTCTTATTCTTGTGTGTATATTTTCTTTGAAGCTGAAAAATATGTCAACAGTATTTAAAATGTCAGAAAGTTTACTTATATTGGACAATTTCAGCAGAACTTCCTGACTAAAAATGACTAAAAATGATTAGGCATTCATACATTCATACTAGGCATACCTCCTCAAAGCAGCAATGGGTAGATTAAAATTCTCTTTAATTGCTGATATGGAGAAACTAAAAATGAGAGGAATCACATGTAAATATCTAGTAATAGCAAGAATGCAGACTATACAAAGTATGTGTCTAGGAAGACTGAAAGTCATCAAAAGTTAAATGAAATTCATTAGGATCAAAATCCTAAGAACTAATAGTGAAATGTACTCAGATTTTGAAGGGGACAATCCTAGAGCTTAGTATGCTGGGCAACATTGCAGAAGAATAATATCACAATCATTGTCAAAAATAATCTTTCAAGATGTATACTGAAGTGTAATGTGTCAGTAGTAGAATGATATTTATATGTCTAGAAATAAAATCACTACATATAACTGTTAGTTTAATTTATCCACCAACTACTCATATCAAAGAAGAATCAAACATTTTTACCCATTCCTGAGTTTGAAATGCATAAAAAATGCAATAAAAGTAAAGTGAAAATTATTGATGTTTACAATGTGAACATTGAAACCAAAAAAAGAAGACTAAGCATTGGAAAAATATGGTCAGGTGATAGGTATGGCAATACAGATGGCCTGATCAAATATTGCAAGATCAATATATTATTGGGAAGTATAGATATAAAATAAAAGTCATGACAGTTTCACTTTCTTTTTTTCCTTTTTCCTTTTTTTGCATCACTGCCCTGGTGGGAGTAGGAAGGCCAGCCTTTACTCCTGGAGAGCTGCTGCTGGTTTTGAACCATCAACCCTGTGGGCTGCAGTTCCACACAATACCACTGCACCACCAGGGCCCAGCTCAGTTTCACTTTCATGTTAGCAAATTTACTAAATTATTTTGTAATTATAGGTATGATGAGACTTATGGTCTTTGGAAATTTTTACTTTATTTTTTAAAATTTATGCTTTGCTTCCATTTTAAACCCTACTTTTACTTTGCATATCCCTTCCTGCTTCTTTGCCCTGTTTCATTCTTCTTTTGTCTACCACCACCAACATCATTGTGATTAAAGCAGGCAAGATTTGGTGGGACAACTAATTAATCTCAGGTTGTAGCTTTTGTTCCACCTACTAGCATGCCATTAAATTGAAATGGACTCATTATGAAAGGAACTATTCACAAAGAATTGAACAATGATAGAAAATTACTGTTTCCAACCAGTTTGCTTCAGACTAAATGTAAAGCTTATTATTAATAAAATTGGATTGTGTTTTGAAACTTTTTAAAAATTTTAATCATATGTGAATGGATGTGGAAGGTATTTGTATGCTTTCAAATTTTCCATAAAGAAGCAAAGAAATGGTATAAAAATATCATATTTCAACAACATAAATAGCATCTATACATAGGGATGAATAACTGCTACAAAGGTCCAAGTGGAAAAGGAAATGGTTTGAGAATGATGATGGCAGCAGGCATGCGAAGGTGCTTGACACAATATATAAGTATGCAAGCATGTATTGTGATAAGCAATGTACGAGCCCCCAATAAAATGATTTTTTAAGTTGAATTTGAAATAGCACATTGGGAAGGTAAAGGAACATGTTAAAATTAAATGCCTTTCCATTCCATGATGCTCACCTTCCTGACATGATCACTGAAGACAAATGTGTGCATAAGCAAAAGTGGTGGAGAAAACTGATGGTGCCTGCCTATCAAAAGATATAGTGCCTGGGTTCTTACAGTCTTGAAAGTAAACAAGTGGCCATCTAACTCTGAAGCAGCAAAGTCCACATGAAAAAAGCACAACAGCTTGTGTGACCATGGAGTACTGAAGAGATCAGGTATCAGGCATCAAAGAACTAAAAATTATATCATTATCAATGAGGAAGAGTACTAGAGAACTAAAGCACATTGGTAGGTGAAGCAACATCTTCTTATAGAAGGGTCAAAAGAAGGAGATGAACCAGTCAAGGTACAGTATAACAACAGTGAAATATGCAACTATCTTCTCCCTAGTCCTTAGATGCTTCCTCTTCCCCACTATGATAATCCCAATTCAACCTTACAAATTCAGGTAGACCAGGGAATGTACACAGATATGGCTAGTACCTGGAAGCATGGGGGATTCAGGACAGATGACCCCTTCAGGACAAATTGTGAGAGTGGTGATACTGGGAGGGTGAAGGGAAGGTGCAATAGAAAAGGGTAGCCAATTGCAGGGATCTCCATATAATCTCCTCCCAGGTATATGGAAACAGGGAGTGGATGAAGGAGCACATTAGACAGTGAACAAGTTGGCAAAATAATGATAATTTTCAAATTATTAAGAGTTCATTATGGAAGGGGAGTGAGGAGAGAGGGGAAATATGAGGAACTGATACCAAGGGCTTAAGTAGAAGGAGAATGTTTCGAGAATGGTGGCAAGAAATGTACAAAGGTGGTCTGCACTCAATAGATGTATGTATGGATTGTGATGAGAGTTGTATGAGCCCCCAATAAAATTATTTTTAAAAAGTGCTTTTCACTGCAATTTTGACCAGTGTATGTGCACAGGTACAGATAAAAGCTAAGGGCTCAGGACCCATGGAATCCAGGAATAGGAGTGGGAATAGCAATACCAGAAGGGTTGGAGGAAGATGGGAAGAGGATGGGAGGAGGGGGAAGAATGGCAATGATTGACACATAACTGCACACATCCCTTCCAGAAAGATGAGCAACAGAAACCATTGTCAGATATGAAAGTAGTAATGTAGAGCTTATCAAGAGGTGGGTGGGAGGTTAAAAGAGGACCTGATAACAAGGGTTTAATGGAAAGTAAATGTCTAGAAAAGAGTGATGGCAGCACATGTATACATATACTTGATTCTGTTGATGCATGGATTGTTAAAAGAGTTGTAAGAACAACAATACAATTATCTTTTGTTTTTAAAAAGATCTAGAGTTAGAAAATCAAAACAGAAGAGTATGCTATCATTTCTCAAGATAAAAGAACTGAAGAAAATGATGTCTCACCCTTCATGATAAGCATCAAATGAAAATGGGAGGGATATACAGAGTTGCTGCAGCAAAAGAAGCAGACATATTCTGCCATTTCAAGATGCACCCTAATGAAGAACCTGTGGTTTTGAAGGAAGTTCTAACTGCATTGATGGCATTGGCACAAAAGGAAAAAAAAGTCTTCAGGAATTGACAAAATAGCTCTCATATGTTTCAAAATCAGAGAAAAGGCTGGAAATAATTATCACTGCCAAAGACAACTGACAAAAGAACCCTTTTTGTGCCTATCAAAGAATGGTGTTTTAGCAGAATATGAAAATAATTTCCCAATATTATTAATATTCGATGCAAGTAAGATTTTCTAAAGATAATTTTTAAATTATTTTGGCATATCTGCAAATAAATATATTAAATTAAAGGATCTACTAAAAGTTCAAGAGTATTTCCTGAAAGCATTGCTGGGGTGTTATTGTTATTTCTAATAATGGTTTGTGCCCTGGAGCAGCACAGCCAACTCACTAGCTCCAAGTTCATTGGAAGGTAACACCATGAGGAAACTAATGAAAACAAAAGATTGTCGTGATAGAGTTCTGCTTGTGTTCACAACCATAGGGTTTATAGTTTTGCACAAGAATGCACATGTTGGGGGGTCATGAGCATTTATGACTTAAAGGGACTGATCTCTTCTGACAACAAGTTCGAAATATCTGAGACAAAGTATCACCCAATTTGCCCCTACAGACATTCTGGCCCTATGTCCACCATGACAATTTTTTTGTGTGTTTTTGACAGTATATTGTATTTTCAGTGTTTTTCTTGGGCATCATAATTCAAATACATCAGTTCTCCTTTGGTCTTTCTTATTCAATGTCCAACTTTTACAAGCAATCGAAGATACTACGATTTGGGTCTTGTGCACCTCACTCCTCAAAGTAACATACATGTTTTTTCTCACTTTTAAGAGGTTTTATGCAGCAGATTTACCTAATATAGTGTGTGATTTGACTGCTACTTTCATTAAGATGAATGGTGATTCCAAGCAAGACAGAATCCAGGATAGCTTCAATCTTTCTTCACTAATCATAATGTTACCTATTGGTTGAATATAAGGATATAGCTTTCATTTATATTGAGTTGTCATTCATATTGAAACATGCAATCCTTCTTCTACCTCAGCAGTTTACACATGGACTTCTTCATATGGAATACACAGAAGTAAGATTTACTGCATCTTTGGGAAAAGATGATGGAGAAGTGCAGTAGAAGCAGCTAATACCAGGCCAAATGCCAACTGTAGAGCAGATAATTAATGGTCACATGTAAATGAAAACAAATCCAGGAGAGCCAAAGTACATCATTGAGTTTATCCCATCTAAATGTGTAGACCATCTTTGGTATTTGAGACATTAAACACTAGTGACAGTAGGCTTAATGAACAGTGGCCTGATGTCAAGAATAAGCATTAAGCAAACAAAAGCTCACTGCCATCCTGAAATGCCAACTCAGAGTGACCCCTCTGTGGATTTCTGAGATGGCAAGGATTTAAGGGACAGAAAGAACCTATCCTTCTATCACGGAGTAGCTGGTAGTTTTGAATTGCTTCTCTTGCACATCATAGCCCAACATGTAACCACTGTACCATCAAGGCTCTAGAAAGCAAAAGGTCATTAAAATAACAAAAGGGGCGGGTGGGGGGGAGATCCAAGTTGATATCACAGGAGACTCTGAAACTTGCTTTTACTAGTAGCCCAGCTAAGGCAAATAGAAGAAATGATGAAGTCAAAGAACTGAACATAAAAACTCAAATATTAGCTCCAGATGATAAAGAATTAAGATGAAATGTTCAAAGAGCTGCAATTGGAAAACCGAAAAGAAATAACATGCACAACATACTTTAAACTTAAAGAACTCAAGAAAATATTTGAATCTTGAGTTATAGTAGTGAAAGTTTTAATGGGGAAAATATTAAATGATGCAGGCAGCATCAAAAGAAGATGGGAAGAATACAAGTTCACTATAAGAAAAGCAGCTAAACAACATTTGATCATTTTAAGAGGTAACAGATGAGCAGACCAGTGATACCTAAGAAAGATATCAAGCTGCATTGAAAGAGCTATAACAAAGGCTCCAGAAATTGATGAATATCCATGAATATGGTTTCTTTTTTTTAAAATAATTTTATTGGAGGCTCATACAACTCTTAGCAATATCCATTCATATATCCATTGCACGCAAAGAACATTTGTAGCTTTGATGCCATCATCATACTCAAAACATTTTCTTCCCATTTAAGCCCCTGGTATTGGCTCTTTCTTTCTCCACCCCCTATTCACTCTTCCCTCCCTCTCGAACCCTGGATATTTTGCAAAATATTATAATTGTGTCTTGTCAAATGTTCTCCACTGTTTCCTCTTGCCCACTTCCCTGCTGTCCATAGCCTAGGGAGGAGGCTATATGTAGATTCTTACATGTAGATTCAGTTCCCCCTTTCTACTCCACTCTCCCTCCATCCTCCTGGTGTTGCTACTCTCATCACTGGAATTAAAGGGATCATCTATCCTGGATTCCCCATGTGTGGCAGTCATGTGCTTATGTTAATTTTATGATTGAAATATAGGGGTGGAGTCTAGCCTGTTAATCTGGAGATAGCTATTGGGTAGCCAATGAGGCCTCTGTGTGGGCATGACTTTCACCTGAGACTCCTGGGAAATCTCGTGATATTTCCCTCATGAAGATGAGAAGCTATCTTCCCCAATGTTGGGAGTTAGTTTCAGAGATGATTAATCATAGGCAACACAGAAAGGAACCATCTGGGAGGCTGGAGTAGCTGGTGGAGAGACCACACGGCTTTGACCTGATGGAGCCGGAACTCTGAGGCTGGGGCAACCACATGGAGGCCTCTTCCAGCAATGAGTTGCTTCTCCCACCATGGGATGCTGTTGATGGACCCTGAGCCCTGGAAGTGAGGAGCCATGGGGCGACCCCTGTCGGTGCCGGGACTTTCTTTCCCACTGATTTCTGACTTTGTGAGTCAGAAGGAGACTTTATGAACTGATTTCGGGCATATGGGTTAATATTGGACTTGTGACTTTCAGCTGGACTGGGCTGGGATGTTTTCTCAATGTCCTGTTCTTCTTCAATATAAACCCATTCCTTATATCGATATGCATGCCTATTGAATTTGTTCTTCTTGTCTACCCGGACTAATACATTATGGTACCAGGAGTGGGGTACTAGAAGAACAAATCATAAGATGGAAAGTAGAAGCTTGTTTGACTTGTGCCTCGTGGTATTGTTACTTCTTTGGCTAGATAGAAGTCAGATATGTCCTTTGAGTTTACTGAGTTATTTTCTGGAAATTATATGGGAAGTTAAAATTTTGATTATTTTGTTTGGAAGCTGTCTTTGGTTGTTCCTATGTAAAATGGATACTGTTAATGTATATCTTGAACTCAGGGGTGGGGGCCGCCATTTGAGTGTGTCAGAGCCGGTTCTGTTCAGGGACAATGGTTAAGAAGATCAGAATGCCAGACTGAAAGCAGGGATCTGTTTTGATGCCTTTTGAGACCTAATTCAATGTTTTTGTGTAAACAGTAGTTTAGATAAGGATAAAGATAAGCTTAATAAGTATTGACCTTCTGTTTTAAGAATTTAGTTTGATTTCTGATTATGCTGTTTATACTTTTTTTTACTGTTACTGTAAATATAAGGATGCATAGAAATGTTTATTGGAATGTCTGGAAAGAGTTTGCAAATCCAATTACCTCAAGCCAAGATTGACCTCTAGAGGGTTTAGGATTTAGCGTCAAAGACATCTCTAAAGAGATTAAAGCGACCTTGAGCTTAAATAAGGTTAGGCCACACCTGGAAAGACTTCTCTGAAGAAAGTAGCCCCACCCAATCTTTGGGAGTACTCAGGATACTTGTATTCTGAGAGAAGGGCAGACTGACCAATAAAGAAGGATAGAGTCAATTTCCTTGTAAAATCCTGAGTAGTGATTGTCTTCAGAAGTGAAGGAATCTGGAACCATGAAGATAACTCCTCTCTGGGTCTGAATGTTAAAGGAAACTTGTGGCAGGCTGAAATGCTTGTTAGGTGACCACCCAGATTTACTGCTTGTCGGTGAAAGCAGGAGAAATGTGGCAATAAAAAGCTAGGTTGACTTTGGCCACTGACACCCGGGGACTTGGTTCACAGGAAATAGAGGAGACAAGAGTGGGTTTACTGGTCTGAAGTTCATGACCTAGCATGAGAGAGCGAGGCATGTGGTCACTAAAGAGAGAGCGAGGTCACTAAAGGAAAGTGACCAATGGCCACCGTGGTGAGGCTAAGTGGAAAAGCCCACATTGAGTTGACCAGAACCCGACCAGAGGAAGAGAAGCGATTTAAGTCTGTGAACTGGTGCATATCGTTGCTGACTTTATGGATGGTCTGTCCAAATTTGACTTTGCTAATTGACGCACACTTCACGAGTTTCCAACTGGAATGAAGATTCTTCACATTGAAAGATATGATTGTTTCCTTAGAGCACTGCGCTGGTGTAAGTGGGCAATAGAGAAATTAGATACCCAGGGGCTGAGCCCCGGTGGCGTAGTGGTTGTGCGTGGGACTGCAGCCCACTGGGATGGAGGTTCAATTCCCGCTCACAGGAGCAAAGGCTGTGTGTCCTACTCCCACCACCAGGGCAGTGATGTCTAAAGGAAAAAAAAAAGAAATTAGATACCCAAAATGGGGGAATGAAGGCATGAGGTGGTTTGGCTTGCAAACTCTTATAGGTGATGGAATATACATTCATAGGATTATAGGGTCAAGGTGTAGACATTTTGTAACTATAGTTGTAAGGCACAGGATATCTTCTGTTTTGTTCCCTTATAGAATTTTATTTTTAAATGATGGCAGCACATGTTGAATTATATGCATCTTAGTTTTATCTTGTTAGGTATAGAAATGATTTCATTTTTTATTTGAAGGTTACATATGGTTACAGAGTTATGTGAAAATATAAAATTAACAAGGGGTGGTCCGTGGCAGTCATGTACTTATGTTAATTTTATGATTGAAATGTAGGGGTAGAATCTAGCCTGTTAATCAGGAGATAGCTATTGAGTAGCCAATGAGGCCTCTATGTAGGCATGACTTTCACCTGAGACTCCTGGGAAATCTCGTGATATTTCCCTCATGAAGATGAGAAGCTATCTTCCCCAATTGTTGGGAGTTAGTTTCAGAGATGTTTAATCAGAGGCAACCAGAATGGCGGCGTCTGGGAGGCTGGAGTAGCTGGTGGAGAGACCACATGGCTTTGCCCTGATGGAGCTGGAACTCTGAGGCTGGGGCAGCCACATGGAGGCCTCTGCCAGTGATGAGTTGCTTCTCCCACCACGGGATGCTGTTGATGGACCCTGAGCTCTGGAAGCGAGGAGCTATGGGGAGACCCCTGTCAGTGCTGGGACTCTGTGCCCACTGACCTGTGACTTCATGAGTCAGAAGGAGACTTTATGAACTGATTTCAGGCATATGAGTTAATATCGGACTTGTGACTTTGAGCTGGACTGGCTGGGATGTTTTCTCAACGTCCTGTTCCTCTTCAATATAAACCCATTTCTTATATCCATATGTGTGTCTACTGAATTTGTTCTTCTAGTCTACCAGGACTAACACACCATGTTTCTGGTTTCCATTTGTACCAGTGTGCATCCTGTAGTCCAACCAGATTCATAAGGTACAATTCAGATCATGGTAGCAGGAAGGAGGATGCACTTTCAAACTAGAGGAAAGATCCCTATTTCATCCTTGCTGATCTGTATCTTGACTGGCTTGTCTCTTCCCCACCACCCTTCTGTCAGGGGATGTCACTTCACCTGCAGTTGGATGTTGTATCCCCAATCTATATTTCTCCTCATTTATAATGATATAATTTTTAGTTCTTTGATGTCTGATACCTTATTCCTTTGACAGCTCATGGTCCTACAACCTTGCTTCTTCTATGTGGGCTTTGTTGTTTCTGAGATAGATGGCTGCTTGTTTACCTTTAAGCCTTTAAGACCCCAGATGCTACATCTTTTGTTAGCCAGGCACCATCAGCTTTCTTCATCACAATTGCTTATGAACATTTCAAAATATTTTTGAAGTACTGTAAGCACTCACTTTACTATTTCAAGAAACTTAGAAGATAGTTCTTTGTCTAAATAACTAGAAGAGGTTCATATTTGTACCCATTTCAAAGACAGGTGACTCCGCAAAATGTTCAGAATATAGAACAATATCACAGATGTCACATGCCTATAAATTTTTGATGACATCATCCAATGCATTGCATTGCAAGACATTGAAAGGGAGCTGCCAGAGGTTTAGGTTTGATTCAGAAGAAGTCATGGAAGAAAGCATATTATTGCTGATGTCCAATTGATCTTGGTTGAAACAAGAAAATATCAGAAAGATGTTTACTTGTGTTTCATTGACCGTGCAACAGTATTTGACTGGGTAGGTCAAAGCAAACTCAGTATTGCTTTGAGAAGAGTGGGAATTCTAGAACACTTCATTATGCCTGTGCAGAATTTGTCCATAGAGTAAGAGGTGGTTGTGCCAAGTAAACAAGTGAATACTGCATGGCTTAAGGTCAGAAACTGCTTGTGCCTGGTTATATCCTCTCAACATACTTTTTGTCAACCTGTATGCTGAAAAAATATTCAGCATCTGGATTTTAGGAAAGAATTTGGTATCAGTATTGGAGGAAGGATAGTAACAGCCTCCATGAAGCAAATGGCATGATATGCTGCTGAAAGTGAGTAAGACTCGGAGCTCTTGCTGATAAAGGTCAAGAATTGATATGGATTACAAATCAATGTTAAGATGTCTAGGGGAATGAACAGGACGTTTGGATGGCTTTAGAGTAGGTAAAAAAGGATAGAATGTGGAGGCCTCTTGACCTGTTTCAGCAATAGGGCGCCAAAGGATGTGAGCTATGACCCTCCATTGCTATTTCCACACAAGAGACACAATCTTTCTTGCTGAACGTGAAAAGGACTTGAAGCATTTACTGAAGAAAGTGAAACTATATACTTTGTTGTTAGAAGCCATCCCATCAGTTCAGACACATGGGGACCTTATAAAGGACAGAACAAAATACTACCCAGTCTTGTACATCCTCACAATTGTTCCAATGCTCGAGCATATTGTTGCAGTTGTTATGTCAGAGCATTTCATTGAAGACCTTTCTCATTTTCACTGCCCCTCAACTTTACTGAACATAATGTCCTTCTCCAGGTACTGCACACTCCTCCCACCATGTCCAAAGTATGGAACCTGAAGTCTTGCCATCTTTGCTTCCAAGGACAACTCTCGCCATACTTCATCTGAGACAGATAGGTTTATCCTTTTAGGCATCCATGTGCTTTCAGATTCTTCTTCTATCCTCTTCATTCAGCGTCCGACATTCACATGCATATGAAGCAACTGCTTGGATCAAGTACATCTTGGTCCTCAAAGGAGTTTCCTTGCTTTGCAAAATCTAAAAAGATTCTGTGTAGCAGATTTACCTAGTTAGTTAGTCAGTCAGTCAAGTAGTTAGTCGATAATAGATAGATGGTAGATGGGTAAATGGGTGGATAGATAGATAAATGGATAGATAGATAGAAATAGAAATATATATGTGTAAATATATATTTATAGATATAAATGTGTGAGAGAGCTTTATGTCAAGGAAATGGCTCACAAATTTTGCAGGCAAGGAAGTTCCAAGGCCAAGGTCAAATATTAGGCCAGATACATCTCTTAACTAACATCACTCTAGAGGCTGATGAATTTGGGTTGACTCAAGCCCAGAACCTGATGTAAGATGATGAGTCAGTGGCAGGATGCTGATTCAGTGAAAAAACAAGCAAGGTTTTTTTTTTATTTATGGCATCTATTTATATTGGAATCAGGCCACACCCCTGAGGAAATGCCCTTGCACTTGATTGCCTGTTCATAGAAGATATCATCACTGGGCTGATTATACCATGATAGATCACATCCTGAGAGAATCCTTAACTGCAAAACCACTCCGAATCCTGGCTCAGGAAGCTGACACCAAGGTCTCTCACGTTGGGTACAGGAGTGGGTCAGTGTTGACTAAAAAAGGAGTACCAGTAGGTAAAAGGAGAAAGACCCTTCACGGGATTGATTGACTCACACCCTAGATCTGACAACTAATTCATTAAAGGGAGCAGCATCGTCTGTTTTCTTTGTTTTATAAATTGTGTCGCAGAAGCTGAACATGATCAATGACACACATTTTTTGTCCTTTGTTTGTTTGTTGTAATCTACATTTTTCCCTCAGAATTTTCTTAGTTATTTTTGCTCTTAAAAATAATGTATCTAGGGCTGAGCCCCGATGGCGTAGTGGTTGTGCGTGGGGCTGCGGCCCACTGGGATGGAGGTTCAATTCCAGCTCCATGGAGCAAAGGCTGGGCCTCCTACTCCCACCACCTGAGGGCAGTGATGCCCAAAACAAAAAACAAAAATAGTGTATCTAATTTTGTTTTCATTTTTATTTCCCTATATACAAAAATGCAGAGTATTTTATTGGTGTCATACTTAGCTATCTTATAAAACACTTTGTGATTTTGACATTTATTTATAGATTCCTATAGATAACATCTCTGCATAGACTTGGATATTAAAATGACTTTGGATCCAATGTGACTGCTGTTTCTAAAAACCAATGGACTCTTTCTAGAAGGTTTTACTTCTGATTTCTTCAGTCTTGACATCTGCCTTATAATTGATGTGGTAAACTAATATTTTAAAAGTTTTAGAGGAAAAAATAGTAGCAGTTGAGCTATTAACCTCTGCAGATAGTCATTTTACCAGAGAACCTTTCTTAGTGACACGATGTGCTAAATCAAAGGAATGACTCTATCAAGGGAATATATAGATGGGCTCTTTTAGTAGATATTTTCAGACACCTCAATTACCCTTCATATCACACATCCTAAGTGACAATTCATTTTGTCTATTTATAAAGCAATACCTGATTACACAATTTTGCACCTGTCTACACATCTTAATACCCTGGTGACTTATTTCAAATAATGGCATACAGAAGAAAGATATGTTCATTCTACTTCAGTTTTAAGACTGATATTACATCCCCATTTTGTCAAATATTACACAAAGAATGATTAGTAGAGAATCATATTGCAGTAGAGAACAGGGAGATATAATGAACAATATCAATTTCATATTTCAGAAGAGCTAAAATTTAAATGCTTTTTAATTAGCCTGTTCATTTTCAAAAACTGTTTCCTTAACCTTTTGTGCTCCTGTTATTAGAATCAAATAATAGCAGGTCAATAGTTGCAAAATGTTTCCCTGGTAAGCTGGTTATTTCATTTAAAACATTGGGAAGACTCAGGGATGTTTATAACTTTAAATTTGTATTTGCTATTTTAGAAGTTGCTGATTAGAACTCTAATTTTATGTGCTCTTTACTGATCAAGTCAGTATAAATAAAGAAGAGAATTGTAGTTATTTGAGTAGAAGGACCACATTCTCCAGTTTTAAGATAATTAGATGTCCTTGTGTATGCATACAAGAAAGATTGAAACTCAGAAAATTAGTTTCCTTACTGCAATTAAAACATCAGATAGTTTGATTGAATGCAAAACCTTTAATTGAAACTCTATATTTGTGTATTGTCCATTTGAACAGAATAACTTACTATGTAGTGCTATGCACTGCATAGTCATGTCATAGAATAATACAATCATTAGAGAAAATTAATGTGTAGCAATTTGAGGAAGATCAATAAGTAGCTTGTTTTAAAATATCTCATAGTATCAGAAGTTCATTGATTATTGATTGTCAGAAAGAAAAACAAATCTGTCATGGAATAAATATGTTACAATAATCCTTAGAAGGAAGGATGGCACAGTTTCAGTTTAAGTAGTTTGGAGATGCTGTCAGAAGGAACCAATCTCTGGAGAAAGATTTAAAGGGGTTAGGCCTCAATGAAATAGTTGGACATATTGACTTTAACAAAAGATTTTAGGACAGCAACAATTGTGAAAATGGTGCAAGACTGTGTGGTATTATATTCTGTTGTACATAAATCATGTCCCTGGTGTGAAAACTGACTTGAGGCACCTAACAGCAGAAGACCAATTAGGATCATAAAACTCTAAAAAGAAGATTAGCATACCCTTTACATAATCCATTTCTAGTAGCAGTATAAATGCAAAACTATAGACTGGACATCATTATGAACTATGAAAGTATATATATATATATATATATATATATATACACACACACACACACATTATATAGCCTAATACCATCAAACTGATGCATAAATGCATTTGCATTGTATAGTAAAGTGTTATAAATTAGATGTCTAGGCAATACCATCTAGGTCAAGTAACATAACCTTTCCAATCTTAAAAAAAACTCTGTCAACTAGTTAGAGTTTGGTATGAGGAGAAGAGGTGATGGTAGCAGAAATTGTAATGCAAAACAGAGGTGGAAATATGCTTCTGCACATCTCTCTGCAGCATAAAGGAAGGTGAAGGGCAGCTAGGACACAATTCCTCCTCAATGGAAGGAACCTGAGAGAGTGAGGAGATGGTGACAGGCTGCCTGAAGAAAGACAGGATGTTCCCACAACTCTCAAAATGACTTAATGTACTTCTGGGATTTGAGTCTGGGACAAACACAGTAGGGAATGTGGAGGAGGGAATGTGGAGGGGTAGGATATGAGGGAGGGGGAAGAACAGGCCTGAAAAGAGTGGTGCCCTACAGAGGATCAGTTCATAGATGAAGACCCACCATAAAGCCTGCCTACGGCGGGAAACCTGCCATGAGCAGCATATACGCTCCAGTTTTACATTTTGTAAGGCATTCTAAATTAGCTAAGTGCCCTTTGGATTTCTTTTTCAATGTACCCCCTTCTATAAACTCACTATTTCTGTTGAAATATTTTCTTTGACTCTGGTCTGGATTTCGCCTTTGCCTGAACTTTTTCTTGCAAGCAGGACAAGAACCAAGAAAAGGCAGGTCAAACCCACGAACATCATCTAGTGTGGCCATTTTTAGTTTTTGTCCTTAGCACCAATACTTGTTTTGATTTTGAAACAACCAAATATTTTTTTATTTGTGTTCTTATATATTTTTCCATTGTCATTGGAATGTTAAATAATTTAAAGTATGGTATATTTTTCTCTTATTCTTTGGAGTACAATTTTTCCAGCAATTTTATATATGTTATGGCATAGCTTTTGATTTAATAAAAACAAAGCTACTTGCTATCTTCGTGCTATTCAGAGACAATATTAGGACTATAGCCAACAAAACCAAACTCATTTAAATTGAGTCAATTCTGCCTTAGAGAGAAGACCTCCTCCGGCAGAGTAGCCTTCACATTTTGAGTTTCAAAGTTTTATCGTTCTCCTAAGGAGAAGATAGTGTGTTTGAACTATTGATCTTGAGATTAAAAGCTGAATAAATTATCCAGTATACCATGAAGACTTCCATGCAAACTTTCCATGTACCTGTATGTAAACATCAAGTTGAGTCCCATTCTTCATCACCCTCTGTTTTCCCAGGCTCTGTCTTTCCAAGGCCCCATCTTTCTCTTATCGAGCAGTTTGTAGGTTTGAACTACTGACCTTGTGCTTAATAATCCAAAACTCAATAGAGTATCTACATTGTAGTACTTCCTTTAAAATATAAAATGTTTATGAAATATTTAGATTGTGTATATGTGTAGATATGTGTAAACTTAACACTACTACTGACTCACTTGCTTAATGAAGTCAAAGTAACAATTTTTGTCCATACACTTAGCTATTATAAATATTCACTTAATCTTATCACCCTAACCTTTCAATTAGGCTGATATTTATTCTGCTCAAAAAAGTGTTTGATTAATCCTGTATTAATTACTACATTTGAACATTTCTAAGTATTCCTGTTTGCCTGGAAAAGAACTATTTTGTCTTTAATCCTATGCAACTTGGTTCAGTGGAATTAGGCTTATAAATTAAATAACTTATTTTTTTTTAATTCATATAGAAAGTGCTGTCATGTTGTCTTCTGCTTCTCCATTGTTCTGAAGAGAAAAATGCTTAACATTTATGCAACGATAACTTGCTACCTTAAAAATAATCTAATATAAAAACAAAAGCTGAACGATTAAAACGGAACACTTAAAGTGAATGGACATGTTTGAGTTCTGGAACTGGCAAAGAACATAGACTCTGTGATGGAAGAAGAGGCATCAGATGCTCACCAGAATGGAAGATGGTGAGAACACATATGCATTTTAGGGCCTCACTTGTGTTCTTCCAAGGGACTCATCCCTAGAGAAGGATATTGTATTTAACAAAGTAAAGGGCATTGCGATAAGAGGGGTAAAAATAGAAAAACCTGCACTCCATGGACTGACACAGTGACTGCAACAATGGCCTCAAATATACCTATCATTGTGAAGAGAATGCATGACTGGGCACAGTTTTGTTCTAAGGGCAGAGTTGTAGAACTAGAAGCTAATATATAACACCTAAAATGACATTGCTCGTTTTTTTTTTTTTTGCACTATACCATTTGTCTCTACAATAATTCAATGATTAGACAGTTGTATGCATTTTGGATCTTTCTTACCATTGTCCCCTGCTTTCTACATTCTTTTTTTCTGTTATATTCTAATAGTCTTTTGTAATCAAATCTTTTCATCTTTATACTAGAATTTCTAATTATTCATTTAAAAATCTACTCTAAATTGCATTGTCTAGTTATTTCTTGGTATACTTCAGCCTTCAATATAAAGGTGATATTTCATATTGTAAACTAATTTTGGTCAAAAGTCAAGCGTAAGAGAAAAGAATGGGGTAATATCTTCTTCTAGGTTTTCGTTAATGCAGATGGAAGGATGCTATTTCCAATATCATATTTGTAAAAGACAAAAGTTTCAGTACAATTGAGGGCAATAAAAATGAACCATGAAAATCTTAACTCTTTGGTATCTAAAAGTTATTCAAATGGAGTTTTAGGGGTAGATTGTGGCCTCAGGAAGCCTGGTATTGAGGGAAAACATTAGACTTTGAATAAGGACTTATAAATTGCTAGCATCATAAAGTTTAATAAAAACCATGAGATTAAATATCGCTGGTTATCAATCAAGAAGGGAAAAGTCCACAGATAGAATTTTAAATATGTCATTACTATGAAGATGGGTGAAAAGAAATGAGCAAGGTAAAATCAGCAAAGAAAGAAGAAAAATGCATCATATTGGAACCCAAATACAGGAAGTTCTTGGAACGAGAGAGAGCAGTATTGAACTTTCGGGTCCCAGATCCTGGAACACTCGACGTACCTGCCTGGGCGGCCTTGGCCAAGTGATGGTGAGAGTTTTATTGGGGAAACAAGCTCAGTGGCCGGTCTGCAAAAATGGAACAGAAGGAAAGGAATCAAACTGCACCATCAGGTTAGTACAGAAAAGGGGTGGGGGAGGGGCCACGGAATAGACAGGAGGCTGCTTATTTTGCCATCTCAGTTTAAAATGATTCATCTCTGAATCAAGGGGAAGAGAGATTTCTCTGCCACCACAAATGAAGTGCCGTGAGCGGAGCACCTCCCTGGGACCCTGAGATTCTTGCACGCTGAACGTCTTGGACCCAGGCGACAGAGCTGTGAGCCAAGGGGACTGTGAGAAAAGGGGGAAGCAGTGTCACAATGAAGCAGAATCACGAAGGGTTCAATGCTTGCTGCTCAAGGAACGACTTTGGTTGGAACCACCGAAGGCACTGATTGAGGAAAAAAGAAAAAAAAAAACCTAGGTATCTTCTGTAGCCAAATGCGCGCGCGCACACTCTCTCTCTGTCTCTCTCTCTCTCTCTCTCTCTCTCTCTCTCTCTCACACACACAAACACACACACACACACACACACATATTAATATAACTGTCAAATCACAGTGACCCTCCAAGAGTTAGCAGAACAAGCCCGGGCAACCTTGAAAGCTGTAATCTTTATGAAGACACAGTACTGGCCTTGTTTGTTTTCCCAAGGAGTGGCTCCTGCCTTCCCCTGTCTGGCTTTCCCAAAGAATGAAGTGCTTAAAGGCTGTGGTAGCTGAGCGCCTTCCTACAGAGCTGACAACCTAAAGAAATCCTCTAAGGCAGTTCTATAAGGCAACATAGGGTCTCTGGGAGTTGGCATCGACTCCTGGACACACAAAAGGGCATATTATATAGGAATAAAGCAATTCAGAGGGAAGTTCTTGAGTCACTGTATAGGCATATTCTAGCTGCAGGCTGTAAAATTCTCCAATCTTGACAGGGTCTTGTAAGTCTGTTGGCCTCAGTTTTATTGTATGTAACATTTGTGTGTCATGGCTCTTTCCCATAAGGCTTGTGATAGATAAGAACATTTATAAGTTATTTTTTTATGCACCTTCTGGAACAATAGCTTCGATACCGTTAGCGATCATCCTCCCTCACACACAGCCGAAGTAGGTGCCAACTCACAGCGAGCCTGTAGGACAGGACAGGAATGCTCCAAGAGTTTATGAGACCGTCACTGTCTGGGGGAACTGCAGCTTTTTCACTGGGAGCTACAGGTAGTTTTGAACTTTGGACTTCATAGATCACCGCCCAATGCATAACCACTTTGCAACCAGGTTGGGTAAAATCACAGACACTGTGATTTGGGGGTTGCCAACTGTGTTGCCCAAACTGATATGTTTTTGTTTTGTTTTTCCTACTTCAGTTTCTTTCAGCGAAAGAAGCGAGTGGCATTGGATATGGTGAGTCTAGGCGCTGTTTTTGGTTCAGACTGCCAAAACATGTGCAGTCATCATGGACTCCTTTTATGTATTGAGAATATCCTAGGACTCTAGTACCCAGAGAAGGACTCAAGAGCTTTGGGCAGATCTACACAGTCTCAAAATTCCCAAAGGGGCAGTTTGACTCTCTCCTGAAGGGTCCATGAGTCCAAATCGACACAAGGGCAGTTATGTTCTTAATTCATCAAATAATATTTACTCTTTATATAAGGTCTATAAATGTACTTATGAATTCTTAACAGGTTTCTGTGGTTATTAATATTACTAATGTTTTACAATTGTGATTTAGACATTGGTCCTAAAAGCTAGAAATAGTAGATACCATAATTTTAATTTATAGTCAGTATAATTTGAAAGTCTTATTATTTTTATTAATGCCCAAAATCTTAAAATTGTTTCATCAAATTATTTTGCATTATTAGGTGTTTTTTAATATTTACATTAATATTCTAAGTACATTTCTTATGTAGACAATCATATACCCATGCATATGCTTTATTTTAGGAGGTGATTTAAAGTGAATTTTTTTATAGCTCTCTTGTTTTATATACAAAGACAAATCAGTGACTTCAATCATAGCTAAATATTTTTTTTTGTTTTTGTTTTTTTGGGGGGCATCACTGCCCTCTGGTGGTCGTGGGAGCTACCCAGTGCTGCTCCTGAGAGCTGCCGCTGAATTTGAACCGCCAAGCCTCCGAGCCACAGACCCGCATGCACTCAACCACTTACGTCACTGGGGCTAGCCCATAGCTAAATATTTTAAAACATAAGATCAATAAGGCCACAAGATATCTCAGAAAGCATAGAAGTGAGAGTTGGTGATCAGAACTTGAAGTTTAAATTCGTGGTTTGTCTTGTGTTGCTAGCAATATTCAGCATATTCTCACATCTTTCTATGAGATATTTAAATATTCTTTGCAACACTAAAATCCAACCCTAACCTAAGCTATCAGGAGCTAATGGTGTATTTACTCCTGACTTCAATTAGGTGAATTAGCAATAAAAACGTAAGTGATTATAAAACAGAGTAGACTAAAACCATTGTGTTTGATTTCACTTTGGTTATAAGCTCTATTTCAAAATTCCATTAGCTAAATTAGAGGTTTATCCTATAACCCATTTCTTCTACGCAAATGGCAACTCTGCATTTGTGCTGATTGTCACTGTATAATTTTATGAGTTTGTCATTTAAAAAAATAAATGTAATTGTACTATCATAGAGCAGAGAAAATGAAGCTATTCAACTATCCTCTACTACCTCACAGATATTCACATGAATATTACATATTTTTCTACTGAGTGGTTGTGGGCATAATGAGATTACACCTATTCCTAGTACCTTTCTGGCAACTGTTTCTATACAAGATCATTTTCCAAGTCATTGTAAAGTAGAGAATGACTACGGCACACCAATAATGAGCATGCAAGTAAAATCGCTATTAAATTTCTTCACTCAATACCATCAAACTGTGTAAAAAGAAATAGAAAGATGCACTTTTTAGTTAATGAGGAAATACATGGGGGATTATTTCAATAGCAGTTTTCAGCAAGATTTGACTATGACTTTTATTTCACAAAGCACTGTAAAAGATTCAAGTTTTAAAATATGGTGCCATTTTTTCAACCAGAAAAAGTAGCACTGATTCAAATTAGATGTAATTTAAAGATAATGCACGCACACACAGAGTGGCAGTCACCTAATCTGGTGTCAATTTGAGGATTAAGAGTGTAGGTGTGGCTTCTAGCCTGTCAATCTAGAAATCATCAATGTAACCTCTGTATGGACCTGGTCTTCTCTGAGAATTCTGATAAATCTGGCACTTTCTTCTTGGAAGCAGGAGACACTCACTTCCTTGGAGACACTCAACCGACAAGACTTACTTCCTCCTAGACATCCATGAGGAGAAGCTAGATGAACCCACCCTGATGCAGCCCTCGCTGCTGAGAAGCCAGGCAGAGATCCCTGGCAGCACTGAGATGTTGACTATGCCACTGGATCCAAAGGCTTTCTACCCACTGGCCTGTGGTATTTAACATTTTGCATAATTGCCTGTGCGGCATGCATCTGAGAAGGACTATATAGATTGCTGTGGGACATATGGGATAATATCAGACTTATGGACTTGATCTGGACTGGGCTGGGATGTTTTATCAATGTTTAATGGTTCTTGTATATAAATATCTTTTTTATACACATGAGTGTCTATGGATTTGTTTCTCTAGTCTACCCATACTAACACACACACACACACACACACACACTACTAAACCCATTGCTAATGAGTTCATTCCAACTCTTATCTACCCAGTATAACAGATAAGAAACATCCCATAGAATATCCAGGACTATAAATCATTACAGAAACATTTTTCCCTCTTGATTGGCTGTGATATTCAGATCTCTGACTTGTGTGGGAGCTCAATACCCAACAGCTGTGCGATCAGGGCTCCTTTCTGCCCTCTGTTGTGTCATTGAGCTGGTTCTGACTCATGAGGACACATATGTACACTAGATTTCCAATTGAAAACTGATATTTGGTTTATCTTTATCATGACAATTTTTATGATGGATCTTTATAAATATTAAGGTGTGAAAGCTAAAGATTTTGCAATTCTTGGAATCTCAGACCACATATGTTTTACAGGGATTTGTTTTTGTTTTATTTTTGACGGGTCTGTTTTCTTGCATGAATACAAGAGCAATTAGAATTAGATTTTGAAAGGTACAATGACAATCACTTAAATAAATCACTGTTAACCTTATAAGTCTTTTACTTTTTTCTACTTGTCTTTCATATAAACTCCCAGAAAGAAAAAATACTCTTAAAAAAAAAAAGCAATTTTGGTTGCTGCACTTTGTAGGTCACAGTTAATTATAGAATCAATATTCTGCTTACCGGGTGGTAAAATTACAAAAAGCTACACAGCCATTTCATCACATTAGTTAAAGTTATATTTCTGAGAGACCCAAAGGAAGAAAAAAAATGAGTACTTTATAAAATGTTAATTATCACGGGACTGCCATGTTTTATATAAAAATAACATGATGACAGTATCCTAAACTCTTTATATACATTAACACATTCAATGTTCACAGAACACATAGTGATCATTTTGATTGTCTTAATGTATAATGCTCATAACAATAAGAATTTTGTCTATTAATGTGTCCATATCAATTAAAATTTAGATTTAATTTTAGTATGATATATTATAATGGGTATATGCACAGGTTAAATAAGAGGGTATATAACACAGTTCTTAATTTAATTGATTTCAGAAATATCAGTCAAGTACACATACACATAAACTATAAAATCAGGATGAAGATGTCCATATTATGAACCATATATGTGAAATAATAATAAAAAACTAGTTGTTATCCAGTGCTGTTATCATTTATTCTTTAAAATATTTTTTTGAAATAGGCAATGGTCAATTATGCATTCATTTAAAATAGTTTCATATTATTTAATGATATACTATCATATATGCATATAAACATGTTACCATATATTACCATCAAAACACTCAATTCTGAACTTCAAGTTGTTGTGACCTGTTCCTTTTTTGATATCACAATAAAGCATAAGAATTAGTGTTGTGATTAAGTTTAATATTGAAAATGATGACAAAATTATTTTATTGCAATGTATATTTCAGAAGTCTAAGGAAAATGAACTTACCCAACCATCACTCTTACTTTAATATATGAAATGGTTACTTACATGGAGAACGAAGTGGATGCTAAGGCAAGATGATCCAAAATTACACATTAGACAAGGCATGCTTTTCAAAATAGAATTGAGTTTCAAAAAGGATGTCTACAACATCTTAAATGTCATTTGCCTCATTTCTTCTTACTTTTATCAATGTCACATTGAATTAGACAGTTATGCTGTGAATGATCTGCATTTAAATTCTATTTTGTGTGTTGACACAGAGAACGATGTTTTTAGTCAACATTGGAAACCAGGGAAAATGTCTCCAATTCCTTGGATCTTTACATGATAAAAAATTGGAATTTGGGTACTTTATTTCTTTATCAAATATTTGTCACTTTTGTAAGAAAAATGTTAAAGGATTCTAAAAAAGGCAAATGGGGCAGGATTATTAAAGCACTCATGTAATTACTAAAATATATACTTTTAGTATATATTTCGTATTTAGTCTGTCTATGCTTATATACTTCAACCCTGTCAAATATGGTAATTCTTAAAAGGAACTTATATTTCAGATTGCCTTTTCATTCAGCTTTGAATTATTTTTCTTTTTGGTATTAAGTGTTTTTAGTACTGATAAGCATGTTGAAATCAATGGAGAGTTTATTGTATGCAATTTGAATTTGGATGCACTTATGTGGGACAAGTACTTCTCCAGTGAGCTCTCAGGGGAGTTCTGAAACAGAGAATAGTAAACACTACAACTCGCTAGCAGTTTGCTAAGGAAACTGAGAGATTGAAAAGGTTGGTGGGCAGTATATTTTCCCAGAACCCTTTGGTGGAGAGGTTATGCATTTGCACTGCATTTCAAATCCACCAGCCATTTCCTTCCACAGAAGAGAGACTTGGCTTTCTACTCCTGTTGACATGGACTCCATGACAGTGAGATGGGTTTGTTTTTCCCATGGGTTGTCAAAGGGTTAAGGACTGATGTTGCATACATGAATATTTTCTGTACTTTTCAAACTGATATGCAAATGAAATATAAATTTGACAGAATAGAAGCCTTATTATTACTGTAGAGTATTTTAAAAAGACTCACATATGTGAATTTTGCCCTTGTTCAGGGCAATAGAAAATGAAAACTCCTACCATGTCCACTAGGCTCCCTTTCCTTTATTATTGGTACAAAGTATGTCTGTTATTGCACCCACAAGTACCACTCATATCTCAAGGACTGCCTTTAGTTGCAGGAACCATTTTCCTAATACAGCAGCATGTTGGACAAATTTTAACTTGCCTTTTACAAGTATGAAGGATAAAATGTCATTAGTGCTATCTCTAATTTAGATATTTCTACTGGGCCACACACATTGTTTGTAGATTTTTTCCTGTGGAAATGAAGCAAGTCTGCCCTCTATGGAACGATCCTTATCTTTGAAACACCAGGACATCCCTTCCACATAATTCCTCCTTTCCAGTTACTGGAAAACCCAAACTTAAACACACAACAATAAGATGCTTAGAGATTGAATTTTCTATTACAAGTTCTAGGCAGTGCTAGTGATTATTGCTTTCATAAACTTATCTCAAGTACAACTATGGGTCTCTTTTGACCAGAGCAAAGAAGAGTGAAGAAAATAGAAATTAAAAAAAAAAAAAAACACCGATCGGTTCAAAGGATGAATGGGCAATGGGCACTCTAGCCTCAATGACCCTGAGCCCAAAATTAGATGACATCTGACTACCACAGCTGACAGCTCTGCAAGGGTCCATTAGATTATGTCCTTGACAGAGTGAGTGGAGCCATGGTGGCTGGATCGATTTGAAGAGAGCAGCACAAGCTTCTCTGAAGAACAGAAACAGGATTTCTCCACCTGGAAAAAGCCGCAATCTCAAAACCCCTATGAGTCTTTCTGCATCAGTTATGGTGAGACAACATTGACCTTGTGGCAGTGAATTTGCTTTTTTTTTTTTTTTCAATTTGGGGAGATAGAGTAAGATGAAAATGCAGAACAAATCTCAATATAATTTTTTTTTAAAAGAACCAATTTCCTGTTTTGGTAGTGACCTGTGAAATACTGGAGACTATGATGCTGAAACACTCTGCAGACCTGCCACATGGTTCAATTCTCAGCTGAATAATAGGTTTATCATATATTTTTAAGATATACCTACCTATATAGTTATATTTGCTACAACTATACTTATGATATATGGAGCCTAAAGCTTTTTTTAAATGATAAAAATAACACCAAGCATTTATATATCCTTTAAAAACAATAAATCATTTGAGGTGAAAAGGGTAGAAGTTGCTAGCAAATATATCTCTGATGGCAGGGAATAAAAAGATAAAGGGACAAATGGAAACAGTAGACGAATTAAGAAAGAAGGCTGAGTGCCCTTCCATTGTGAGTATAGAAATCAATGAGACAAAACACAGTGTGTGACTTGTTGAATACAAAGCCAATTTGCTATTTAAACTTTCACCCAAGTCACTAAAAGAAAAAGTTTAGATTATACATCACTTGATGGGTATTGGCTATCACTTTCAAATACTATTTTATGCTTTAAAGTTTTTAACTTCATAGCATACATTAAGAACTCTTTATAAAATCAATCTCTTGACTTTCTTATACAACTAAAGCATAATCAGTCCTGGCAAGTTTTGTGATCTCTGAGATAAGAGTATTTTATGAAATAGCAGGTTTGAACAACAGAGTCATAAGTCTGGATAAGAATGAACAGAATGAACATGTGAGATTGGCTAACCAGGAGATGGAGTTTATGTCCAAAGAAATATAATTCTACAAGTTTCCTCAACATTTTAATCATTTCAGATACTGGAACAATAATCATGTCAGTTATAATTACAGATCTGAGATATGGAACCACTCACTGAGAAATCCATAAACAACCTGGTGGTCAATTGATTACATAAGGCCATTTCTTTCATGGAAATGGCAGAATTTCATTCTTCTTGAAAGATGTACTTACTTTGGGCTTGGACCTGCCTTCCCTGAACACAATGATTCAGCTTCAGCAAAAACTACTTATGAACTTCCAGAATGCCCTATCCACAAGGCAGCCTCACACGCAGTATCACATTGGATGAAAGGGCTCACTTGATAACAATTGATGTGAGGCAAAGGGTTCATGCTCAGGAATTCATTGATTTTCTCATGTTCTCCATCATCCTAAAGCAACTGACTTGATAGACTAATGGAAAATCCTTCTAAATACAGAGTTACAATGTCAGCTCAGTGGCAATACAATGCAGACTTAGGGTAACGTTCTCCAGGATGGATAGTATGTTCAAAAGCACTGCCCAATATATGTCTACTTCTCCAACAGCTAGGATTCATAGGTCCAGGTGCCAAGGGGGAAAATGGAAGGGAATATAAATCAATTTTTCTCCTGTTGACCCACTCATAGAATTTTGCCTCCCTTTCCTCTGTCTCTATGCTCCTCGGGTCTGATGGTCTTCGTCTCAAAGGAAAGAATGCATCCATGTGGAGACACAAACCTGATTTAAACAGATTTGTTGTTTTGAATGCCTTCTCTGCGCCCCTCATGCCACTGCCTTAGCAGACAAAGAAGAGAACCACTGAATTGAGTGGTGTTATTTATCCTGATTACCAAAGAAAACTTGGATTGTTAATACATAATGAAGGTAAAGACTATGTCTGGGATTCAATTACTCAGACCAATTTTAGAACGTTCATGCTCTATGACTGCAGTAACCCAATTCAGGCATAACTTCTAATGGCTCAGGACTCTCAGAAGTGAAGGTTTGAGTTACTCCACCATACAAAGAAGACAACAGGGTAAGGTACTTTCTGAGAGTAAAGGTTTTATTGAATGGGTAGTGGAAGGACACAATTCTAAATATCATCTATTTTCTTTGAGTATTAGCAGAAAGGTGTATCATACTTTTTATAAATAGTTCCTTTTTGTACGTTTCCATCATTTTTTTTGTTTCAGTCACTTATATAAGCTGTAAATTAGAGCTTGGTATATTTAACACTATGAGTGCTATTTTTTCATGTTAAGTGAAATTGTGACTTTATTAATGTCTTTGCTTCTAGATATGCACGGTTTAGATAACGTATGGTGTTTTTTGTCAACACAGCTGGGTCAGGATCCGCCGTGATTTGGCAGTTATATTTAGTAAGCCTCATGATGTGATCAAACATAATTGTGTTAGTCTATATAGACTAGAGAAACAAATTCATAGATATTAACATGTGTCTAAGAAAGAACTCTCTATATAAAAGTAGTTCAATATTGAGAAAGCATCTCAATTCAGTCAAGAACAAGTCATAAGTCCATTTTAGCTCATATGTCCAATGCCAAAATATAAAGCCCCCTTCCCATTTACATGCCATGATGTTGAATGCAGAAAGATCACAGGCCTGGGGACGGGAATACTTGTGGATCCAGTGGTGTTGTAAGTATCTCAGCACTAGCAGAAGTTTCCCTGTGTCTTTTCCAGCAGCCTGAGCTTTGGTTGCTTTAGGATAAGTCAATATGACTTCTCCTCAGGGATGTCTCACAGGAAGTGAGCCAAGAGAGAAGGTCTTCTGTCTCCAAGTAGTGATAAAGGAGTTACCAGATTCCTCAGAAGAAGGCCATGCCACACAGAGGCCTCATTGCCTATGATCTGATTCATAGACTAGATTCTACCCTTCATCCTGAATCCTCTCAAATTGGCAAGTGATTCTATAACTCCTACAGCAATATCTTCAACTATACTATGGGATCCAATGTTATCATCCAATAAGTTTTTAAGGCTCTTTGAGTGAAAAGCAGCCATCTTGCTAAGCCTTGATACAATTGGTTTACTTCATTATGGTTTACTTCATTATTAGTACACACTGCAGAAAATTGGACTTGCTTTTTTGCTGGCCCTAGATCCTCTATTGACTCATCAAATTCTGATTCTTTAGACTTAGGCCAACAGCCTACCATATAATCTACCAATCATGGAAGCCACCTCACCTGCTAAGATTGGCTTCTTCTGCCTTGGAAATCACCTATCCATGGTGTTTCTAATGATCTTGATTTCATCAGTTCCTGATGCTATATTAGTCCGAAGAAACTTAACATATGCCCCAGAGTCTTGGAACCTGCTTTGTTCAGACTGCGTTTGCCTATCTCTACAATTATGTTAGCCATTTCTTAATACAAATTTCTCTCTAGTTTTGCTAATTTATAGAACTCACCTTAAAACAGCAGGTGAGATGGCAGATTGTTGATGACTCCTGGTATTTTCAGACAATATGGAAGGCTTATGGCTCATTTAAAAAGAACTTTAGATCAAGTGATGAGCCAGATATGCAGAACCAATACTTATTATCCATACTTTTAAAAATTATATATACATATAATTTTTATATGTACATAGCAGGCCAATATACTTAGAATATCTCATTTCAACTACTTGGTTGTTCATAGTAGATATCATTTTGAATGTGGTTACATTATATAATATTTTGTTACTGAGAACACAGCCAATGAAACTGACACAGAACCTTAACTACCACATGGTCCTTTGCATGAATTAACAAAGTGGACAAACAACTCACAACAAAAGAGGAAGATGCAGATGATATGGATAAGAATGAAGGTGGACAATGTCAAAAAATCATAAAAGACAAAATATTAAGAAGAAGAAAACAGATAATAAAGGAATATGGTGAATAACTGTAATCATTCTTTTCAATCTAGAAGAAATGGAAAATTTTCTAGGAAAAACATTTTACCTAACAAAGACTGGGTAGAAAATTGAAATATATATGTAGCAAAATCAGAAAATGTTAAAGTTCATAAAACTTTCCCTCACTCTATCCATCCTTCTTCTATCTGACTCTCCCAAAGTCCTGCCCCAAGCAGCTCAACTCATGATTTTTATGAAACAATCACAGACAGGCTGCCAACAATTTTAAATTATTCCAAGGTTCAAGGTGTCAAAAAGGATGAAATATTCCCAAATTCATTTTATAAAGTGAAACATAGATTTTTCCATGAATAGTTTCTGTTGGACGGATTAGCAAAAAGTTAGTCCCCGCAAAATCTTGGCTAATGGTGTCTCAAATACACAACTTTTCAAAAATTTTTTATGACTCCATCATGTCTGAAACCCACTACTGCCCCTATAAATATTTCTGGTTCTATAATTCAATCAAACATTTCACAGAGATCACATTCTGACAAGGAAATAGCTCATGGTATTGTAGAGACTGGGATTCAATGTAGGCATCAAGTTCTAATTCCAAGAAATGTCAGATGGATGGTAAACAGGTCTCGAGTAAAAGAGCTAAATTTGCCAATGTATGACCACAAACACCAGGATTTATTTGGAATAATTGCAAAGTGGATAAAATTGGAATTTCTCACTTGGCTGATGAAGGAAAATACCCTACAAGAATTTATATCATCAGAACGGCTCTCCAAGCCCTCAGCTCTACACCATTTATTTGTGCTATCGAGGGTGATAACTGGCATCTATTTGGTGCTGCAATAATTGATCTTCTGTGCATCCTCAGTCATGAAGTAGATGTACTTTTTCCATGGTCCAGGAACTGATGGGGGCTGTTTTCAGTTTTATGCTGTCAGATCATGGACACAAGAGCACACTGACTTTTACTGAACATACTAACCAGACTAGATGTGATTTCAACTAGTTCCATCACCCGGTCTCCTGCTTTCCTTAATTAAGCGGGTATATGACAGTTGGTCTAATAAGAGAACGACTAAAAACCAGCATTTCCTGCTTTAATACAAATGTTATGCCTAAATTTTCAAACAGTTTTCCAAGGAAACTAATGGTTGTGACTTGAGTCAGAAATTCAATACATCTCACTTCAATCCTGCCACATTAACATATAGCATTAATACAAGAAGTGCTTAAAAATGGGACCATAAACCCACGTACAACAGCTAGGATTTAGAGTATATCATGAAATGGATAACCATACCTATGAGTCATTTTAAGTAATTATTTTCAATATATCTTCGTACAAAAACTAGGCATCTATATGATCAATACAATATCAATAAAACAAAAATGATAGTCCAATATTATTGATGAACACAGATGTGACTATACCTAACAGCAGGAATACATTAATAGGCCTTTTACAGCCATCTCAATTGTAGTCAAAAACACGTCTAATGCTCTTTGAACCATTGCCAGCCTTCATGATTCAGGTTAAACTGCTTACCAAAAGCCAGAACTATTACTAAAACAACACTGAACTCTGAACAAGTCAAGCAAAAGGAATTACTTAGCTAACTTGTTTTGAAAAACATATTCCTAAGACTCTATTTGTAGAAGGTGATTCTTTTCTAAATATAAACAGAAAGGAAATTATTAAAATGTAAGTGATTTTCTTAAGATAACATGCTGCTAGTCACATTTTTTCAGCTAGCATAAATAACTCAATAAGAATGTAACTTTAAATTAATTAATCAGAAAGATAATAGTCATTTTCTTAAATCAAATGGTATATATGCTTTCAGAAATGTGATTTTCTTTTAATATTGCCTCACTCCAAATAGATAAGTAAATCTAGCATACTTCTAAATAAGGACTCAACATCAGGCATAAGCAATCAAGACATTTAATGAAGTCTAAAGAAGATGGCCTATAGAAGATACAAATGAAAATTCATTATAAATTAACTTATTCTATAATTATACAGTAGATAATTTTTGTCCCTTTATAGTTTTAGTATCCTTTATTATCATCATTGCATTAATTTTATAGAGCATTTTAAACAATACATATTGAGCAGGATGTATTAAAAGAGTGCAATAAATAATACATTTTACACACATTAATTAATAGGAAGTAATATTAACAATGACCCAAATCTAACTGGCTTTTGGTGTCTACATATGTAACACATGAAGTTAGCATTTCATTCAAGAGAATTCTTTCCCCAATTATTTCTGGTAGTACTTCTGAGGGAGTCTATGTATGAACCAACACCAAAAATGAAACTCAGTGCCATCACTCATAATGATATCATGTGGCAGGATAGAACTATCCTTGTGAGTTTCTAAAGCTAGCTCTTCACTGGAGTAAAAGCTCCATTTTGTCCCAATGGAGCTCCTGGTGATTTAGAACTGCTTACCTCTGGATTAGCAGTCCAACAATTTTATAGACATATTTCAGCTTCTTTTCCATTCCATGTTTCACATGAACTTGTTGAATCCATCTTGGATAATCAAAAATAGTAGTTTGTTTACTCATTTCTATGTCAAGTCCCTAAGGTTGTGAGCTACTCACAGACATTTGAAAACATGCCCTTGCCATTGTTGATGTTGCCAGGACCCTTGAAAAGAGAGAGACACTGTTCTTTAGTCTAAATAAATCCACATGGCATACTCTACTATCTCTGTACATTTTATAAAAATATTTACATGCCTTTCTGCTAAATAGATCAATGTTTCCAATTTGTCTTGATATCTCATCTCCATATTAAGAAAAAAGAAGGAGGAGGAGAAAATACTCCTGCAGAAACATCTATTTGTTTAAGTGTTTGTTTTGCTTTCCTATTTCAATTCTTATTCTTTTAACCTCCTTTTCATGGGAGCCAAACAATTTTCTATATGGAAGCGTAATATTAATGTGTTAGCTCCCCAAGTGTCTGTCTACTAAAATTTCCCTAGTAAGGTCATCCAAACTATATAAATACTATATTAATGAATCCATAAGATTTAAAGATCCATATGTTTAAGGTATTAGCCATCTTATACTTTCATGTATATTACTTATTTAGCTAGCACAAGAAAGTACTCAAATCTGTCTAAATAATTTCCTGGTCAATCTTGTCAGAAGGTTGTATGTTTATATTGCATAATAGCCATTTGATAATATAAATATGCACATCATAGCCACAATGTTTATGTACTAACTTGATTGCAAATAATCTTTAGTACCTAATACATACACTATCTTGTATAAAATTATTTGAGAGCCATCTAAATGTTTCAAACAGATTATAAATATTTTTATAGATAGAGTTGAATGTGTTGTATCTTCAAGTTTTCTGAAATAGATATATTTGGAGGAAATACCTCCAGGTAGAACTACACATTCAATGCTCCTTCTGATATATTGAAAATTTCGGCTGTGAGGACGACAGTAGAAGGAGGCAGGGTGCCCGAAATAGAATTCAAATGTACCAGGATCTGTGGTTCAGAACTTCCCTGTGATTTTCTCCCACAGTGTGATCAAGGGCTCACTGAAACTTCCTTGTTTCACTACATCTGCCCACAGGTTCTACTGATCCCTTGCCAGGTTCAGCGGGACAGTCTCTACCACCCCTTCCTGTGCCCAATCTGAGACCCAAAGCGTACAGTAGTTTCCACAGGCTGCTGTCTAAATGTGGTCATGACTTCAGTCTCACAGAAAGCCTCTAAGAACTAGCCACAAAGGCTCGCACCAGAGGTCATCTCTCTGTAACCGTCCACATGCTTGCATTCACAGGCTTGGAATCTCCTCTCCCTGGCCAGAAACAGAGCCACTGCATAACCATCCCTTTTCCGCCTCTGCTCAACCCCACATTTGACAGCATGGGTAACAATACTAAGTGGCTACAATTGGAAAGGTACTAGGACATTTACCCATGGTCTAAGATAAATCCCTGGAGCACAGCCTGCAGAGCTGTGCAGGAGGGAGGCAGAATTAAGTTAGGTGGGCAACCAGGGCAATTCAGACTCAGGAGGTCCCAAACCTACTCAGTTACTCTGCTCCTCTTTCCTTAGGTGACAGCATGGCACAGCCTTGGAACCAGGACATACTGCAAGTCCATCATAAAAAGAAGGGGAAATTAGCTATATAACACAGGAAATAGCAGAATTGGGGGACAAAGAAACAAAAGCAAATAACAAATACACAGAAATCACCAACAGACTAGAAGATGCATAAAGTCATATCAGTGACCTCTGGAAAAACCCAGCAGACTCCATCAAATGGGAAATACAGTTAAACAATATAATTAGATTTATGCCTGTTCAAATTCAAGCACATAGAGATCACTCGGACTTTCTTTTCAGACCAGTATGCCATAAAGTTGGCAATAAACAAAAAGGAAGATTTAAAAAAAGGGAAAATAATTGGAGGTTGACTAAATGTCTACTGCAAAATGAGTGGGTATTGACCCCAATCAGAGAAGAAATTAGGAAGTGTTTAGAAACCAACGAGAATGAGAAGCAAACGCATTTATCAAAGGGAGTTTGAACAATAAATGGACACATGAAAAAAAGAGGAGAGACTTCTAACTGATACTCTGGCACAAAAACTCCCCCAATCAGAGAATCAGGACAATCCTTCTAATAGCAAAAGAAAAGAAATAATAAAATTCATGGGTGGGATCCAGGAGAGGTAAAACAAGAAAAACAAATCAAAATATAATTGCAGCTAAAAGTTGTTTCTTTGAAAGGATTAACAGACTCAATAGAACATTAGCAAGCCAACCCCAAAAAGAAAAGGATCAAATCTTAAGAGCCAGGGTGAGGGGTGAAACGGGATACTACAATGAACCCTAATTAAACTAAAAGGCGAATTACATAATGCTATAAAGGCCTTTTGCCAATGAATCCAACAACTTGGAAGACATGCACAAATACTTGGAAAAGCAATCCCTCCGTAGATTTGCCAAGTGGATGTTAATAATGGCAACAGAATTATAGAAGTAGAAGAAATAGACAAAGTTATCAAGGAGTCACCAACATAAACATCCCCCAGGTCAGACGAGTTCAAAGGAGAATTCTACCTAGCATCCAAGGGAGAAGTGACACCAAACCTACATAATTATTCTAGGGAATATGAAAAGATAACAAACTCCCAAACACTTTCTATGAAGCCAGTATTACACAGATATTTAAAGTAGGCAGGGTTTCCACAAGAACTGATAACTACAGAATGATTTATCTATGAACATCAAAGGATGGTTCAAGATCCAAAAGTGAATAAGCACGTTGAAATGAAAAAAACATAAGACCATGTTTCAGTACATGCTGAAAAAGCATTTCATAGCATCCAATAAACACTCCTGCTAAGACACTTGAAAATATACAAATGGAATGAATACTCCTCAGTATAATGCAAGTTTTGCATGAAAGACTAACAGTCCATGTTATAGACAATGGTGAAAGATGAGAACAATCCTACTGAAAAACGGGACCAAACAAAGATGCCTCCATTTCCCAGTTTTCTCTATCATTGTATTGGAAGTCTTAGCTAAAACCATAAGGCAAAGGACAGACATCAAATGTTCATTAAGGGAAGGAGAGGTGAAACTATCATTATTCACAGAATGATGCAATTCTATACATAGAAAACCCAAATGCTCCACAGGTGAAGTACTGGAAGTGATAGAGGAATATAGCAGTGTGGCAGGATATAAGATCCACAAACAGAAGTCCATCAGACTGCTATATATATACAGGACAAGACCATAGAACTGGAGAGCTAAGAGGTAGTGCCCTACACAATAACAAAGCACAGGTGGAAATATCTAGATATATACCTAACCAAATAAACAAAAGATTTGTATGAAGAAAATTACAGGACAGTATTATAAGGAATCAAGAATGACCTCCAGAAAGGAAAACATATCTCCTGCTCATGGAATGGAAGACTAAATATAGTAAAAATGTCAGCTCTTCCCAAGACATTATACTTAATAATATCCTTATGTAAATACCAACATATTTCTTCACATAATTGGATAAACTGATTACAAACCTCATATATGGAAAGGGACAAAGTCCAGAATTATAAGACAACTCCTGCAGAAGAAGGATGCCATGAGAGGGCTTGCTTTACCTAACTTAATCACCTATTGTACAGCTACAGAGGTCAAAACAGTATGGTACTGGTATAATGAAAAATATTCAGACCAATGAAAAATAACTGAAAATCCAGAAATAAAACCATCAACATATAGACAACTGGTATTTGATAAGGGTCCTCAAAACAGCAAATGGAAAATGGATGTCCTTTTCATCAAGTGGTACTGGAAAAACTGGATATCTACTTGCAGAAAAATGAAGCAAGACCCAATCTCACTCCATGCAAAAGAATAAACTGCAGGTTGATCACAGACCTCAGGGTGATATCCCAAACTATTAGAGCCATTAATGTGGAATCTGGACAAACCTAACAAGATTGGTGCAGGGAATACTTAGGCTATCAGAAATAGCAAAGACTGTTGGAAAGAGGAAGCACAAATTGACAAGTGAGATATACTGAAGATAAAATACTTGTGCACATAGAAATAATTTGCCAAGAGAATAATAAGAAAGCCCACAGGCTGGAAAACCTCTTTACCAATGAAACATCAAAGACATTATTACTAAAATCTAAAATACTCTGCTAGCCTAGAATGAGGAAAAAAAAATTGAAGAGGTAGGCAAAGGACCTAAACAAAAGGCAGAAATCAGAATGGCCAATAAGAATATGAGAAAAAGTTCCAAATCATTAGCAGTAGGGAAATACAAATTAAAACAACAATGAGATACCACTCATCAACCTCAAACATAGCCCAATTTAAAAAAATCGGAAAGCAATAAATGTTGGAGTGAGTGTGGTCAGATAGGAACACTCATCCATAGCCGATGGACCTGTAGGTATGTGCGGTCACTATGAAAATTGATTTGGTGACATTCTAACAAGTGGGAATTGAGATAACATATAACCCAGCAGGGCATATACCTAGAGGAGGTAAGAAACAGACCACAGGCACTTATCTGCACTCCAGTGTTCATCACAAGATAGTTCACAATCACAAAGCATTGGAAACAACCTAAATTTTTCTCAGCACATGAATGGATTAAAAAAAAGTCTGGTTAGTACATCCGTAATAAGTAGTGACGGATACGTGAAGGTGATTATCACTTGTGAAGATTTGGAGGCAATTATGTTAAATGAAGTAAGTCAATTGCACAAAGACAAATAAAACATGAATCCACTGACATAAGCTTAAAAAGCACAAAGGGCTTAGGGGGAAAGCCACTAAATGTATGATTTCCTGGGGTGAGACTCAGGCACTCTGGCAGAGATCAGACCCAATAGTGGAAAGCACATGGAAGGTAAACAAAAAGGAGGGAGAAAGGGAAAGAATTAAAAAAACAAACGAACACAATGTGGGAAGAGGTCACTAACGCAACCACAGGAATGGTGCTAATTATGTATTCGTAGGAAAGAGAGAGAAGGACCAGAACTCAACCTGGTACACCAAGCCTTGAGGACCACATGCTAGCATGAAGCTGTAAACTAACAGAGAGGTTTTCAGGACCAGCCCTAATCAAAACTATTACACTACAAGGGACAACCCTGAAGATACAACCTAGGGAGAGTCGTGGATCTACCCAGACCACACAAGAGCAAACTAAGAAAAAGAGAGATAAGGAGGGAGAAGAATGGATTCTGATCCACAAAGCCTGGTGAATGAAATTCCTGCTTAGAGTGCTAATGCATAGAGAGGACTGTAGAGTCAGCCCAGTGCAAGACAGTGTCCCCTCTTTACCCACAGCACTCTCAGGAACAGCACTGGCGAAATCATGCCAGAATTGTGCGGCGTCTTACCCTCTATACATAAGGGCAAAAGGAAAGAGCACAGCAGAGCAGCAAAGGGAGCAAAGGATCGAAGCACGTGAGGAATCCCCAAAATAGATTTCTGAGTCAGAGGGCAGGGTGTGGTACCTCTTCAGACTTCATTAGAAAACATACATAAGGATCAGTAGACACACCTGAGACTGTTTATAGGTGTGTTCTTATTTCTTTCATCTAGCTATATAAGATAGGCAAGAAACACAATCCTGAGGAGAAAACAACTGAACCACATTTTCCAGAATCAGACAGAGAGAGGAGGAAATGAGAGAAAGTGAGCAGAGTGTCAACAAACCCAGAGACAAGGGAACAATGACTGAAATAAAATAGAAGGCAAGCAAGACATAGAATGCTTGGGGAGGTTTGATCAAGGGCCATGTATCCAAGAGGAATTATTGAGAGCTGAATAAAGTCAAACCTCATAGTTCAATAGGAGAAAAGTAAAAGGAAATAGAGGCAAGAACTAGATGACAAGATATTTATAAAGGTCTAACTATAGACATTTATATATGTAAATATATTAATATATAATGATAGGGATATAGGCCTATGTACATTTATTTATGTTTTAAGTACTAAGAAAAAAGACACATTGGATCTCTACTCATGTACTCCCTCAACTTAAGAACACTTTCTTTTAATAATCTATCATTCTGTGACACTCAGCTTCCAGGCATGATTGCTGAAGACAAAATCGGTTCATAAGCAAACGTGGTGAAGAAAGTTGATGGTGCCCAGATATTAAAAGATATAATATCTGGGGCCTTAAAGACCTGACATTAAGCAAGCAGCCATCCATCAGGGAAGCAACAAAGCTCACATAGAAGAAACACATGAGATTAGGTATCAGGTCAGCAGAAGACCCCCAAACAATCATACTGATACAAAGAAGCTGGCATGGAGTGTAGATCCAAAGCCCCTCTGTAGATAATTGGAGGATGTAGATAATTGGATATCCTCTCACAGAGGGGTCATGAGGAAAGGACACATCATCCAAAGTGTAGTATAGAACTGGCAAAACATACAACTTTGCTCGAGTTTTTTTAATATGTGTCCTCCCCTCCCCCTCCCCACCTGGCCACTATCATGATTCCACTTCGACCTTACAAATCCAGAGCATGCTAGATCAGAGCATGTACATTGGTACAGATAAGAGCTTGCAATGCAGGGAATCCAGAACAGATAAACCCCTCAAGACCAACAATAAGAGTAGCGATAACAGGAGGGGATGGGGTAGATGGGGGAGGGGATAAAAGATAAGCCAATCACCATGGTCAACATATTGACACGTGCACACACAACCCACCGGGGGACAAGTAAAAAAGAGGATGAAGGGAGACCGCTAACGATATAAGATAAGAAAACAATAACAATTTATATTTTATCAGTTCACCAGGATAGGAGGGGAGGTAGGGAGGGAATAGAGAGAAGCTGATATCAAGGGCTCAAGTAGAAATGAAATGTTTTGAAATGCTGATATAAACATATATACAAATGTACTTTATACAATTGGTGTATAGATTGTTGTAAGAGCTGCAAGAGCCCCCAAATAAAATTATTTATGAAATAATTAAATAAGCAATGAAAATAAAAAGAAGTAAGTTACACTTTGGCACACAATAGGGGATTTCTTAATATGTTTTTCTCTAAGAAATCAAATAAACCCTGCACCTGTCTTGGCTATGAAAATACTTTTAGATAATTAGGTATTTAGGCTGAATAAATAGCTGATAACTAAATAAAGTTGACTATGGTAGAAATTTATTGCCTAAGATTAATAGACTATCCTGAGGCATTTTCCCTAGAGTGGTAAATAAATCTTCACCACTATGTTTGAAACAACATTTTATTATGGGTTTCAAAAACAAACTTGGCTTTCTCTTGCTTTTTCACACTCTTCTCTAAAAGAAATGGAAAAAGTATAGTTGATGCTCAAGTCAATGTATTTAACTAAGACCTACCTTATAGGGCAGACAGATGAAGTATCTGTTTTTGAGTAGTCGAAGTGCTGTAAATCAAAAAGGTATTTGAATCTTTGAATCCTTTACCTAGATGATATGCTTCCTTGTTGATGTCTACTTTCACTCTCAATAGACTGCTAAAGCCTGCTTATTGTGAACAATCTTGGCAGATTTATGGCACATTCACTCAGCACTAATCCCATAAATTCTTAAGATTTTCATTTATCTGGATGCACATTGTTTTTTACTATTTCTGTTACTTGGAAGATGTCCTTCCATTTCAGTTAGAATTTGATCATATCAGGATCATTTTGAGACTATAGCACAAAAGCTCAAATCAAAACCAAACCAAAATCCTCAACAATTTTAATGCAGTAAAAAATAAAACTTTTGCTTCAGAAATTATAACAGAAATCAAGTCATTTTTACATCTTTATCATAATATATTTTAAAGACTTGGCTCTCAAAATGCCAATTTTCTCCAAAAGGAATGAGATGAAACTTATGCTTCTCACATACATATCTGTCTGAAAAGTAATTGAGCATTTAATGTCTGATCAATTATCAGCATTTTTATGAGATGCTGGTAAATATCAAAACTGATTATGATTTTCTAACAGTGCTAAAAATTGTTTTGGGCTGTTTTTCACATATGACCTTAGCCAAACAATAACTCGAAAGTTTTAGAGGAACAGATTCTAATTTCATAGCTATGATAAATGTTTCATTTTCTTCATGTGCTATTCAGTAAACATATAACAAAATTTGGTTCTTGAACTTGATTCTTATTTTTCATGTTAAACTTTAATGAAGACGCCTAAAGTGCAAAGACATAACAGTGAACTTAAAATGTATCAAGGAAACAATCAAGTCATCCCACTGATATTCTGACATCTTTTCTCTGTGTGCATTCTTTCTTTTACTTTTTTTTTCATTTTAAAATCTGCTGAATTCAGTTGTGCTGTCTTTTATTTGTTGCAAAAAGATAAAAAGAGCAATTGCAGAATACACTACACAGCAATATCCCTAGAATGAAATATATATCAAAGGATGTATTAGGATAATTTTTTTCTTAGACCTTAAACTTTACATAAGGAAAACAATGGTACTCCTAGAATAAATTAGAAAGGCACTCAGAAAGAGCAGCAGCTGTAAAAGGTCTTCAATGTACAAACTACACTATCATTTTTCCCTTAAATCATACACTCTCATTCTGACCAACACCAAAGGAAATTTTGTGGTAATACTCCTCTTTCCCATGTTTTGTAAGTTGCATGTCTTCATTTTTTAACTTCATATTTTTATTTCAAAAGTTGGTGAAAAATATAAGATATAAGACACGAACAGCTAGAAAAATCATTTTCACAGAAATAAACTAAATAAACTAGAGATCTTCCATGGAAGAGTAGAGGCAATAAAATATCTATTGCAGTGGCTCCTTAAAGAAGCATCAGACCTTTAAACTTGTGTTCATAGTTCCTTCTCTTCTATGTCCCTATGCTATATTCTCTTTGACTGTAATGAAGAAAAAGATTGGGTTTTGTGTTATGCAACATACCAGGTGGTATTCCCCCAATGAAACTTTTATTTTCAAAGCTATGTATTTAAGTTACTTTACAAGACAACGCTATCACCTTCAAAGTATTTGCCACTACACTTAATACATCTTTCAAATCTGTGATTCCATGCCTAGAAAAAAAATTTCAAACATATCCCTTTGGATGGCACCTCTCTAGGTTTTTCTCCTCACTTCTTTGATGTCATCAAATTGCTGTCCTTTTATGTCCCTCTTCACAGAAACAAAAGGAAGGTACAGTTACTGAAGTCAGGTGAATAAGGTGTGTGGAGCTAGAGAGCCATGCTGTTTTATGCCAAAAAGTAGGGCACTGAGATGACGATGTGAACAGGTGCATTGAGGTGGGGGCAAAACCAGTCCCCTGTCTGCCACAAATCAGGCCCTTTTTGTCACACATATATTTTTTAGAATTTCTACATAGGAAGATTGATTAACAGTCTGATGCAGTAGCACAAACTGCAGATGACCTACGAGTCCACATTTTCATCTACTAGGGAAGGTTTGTCCAATATCACATCAGTCTGTTGTATTTTTCCTGAGCAGGAAGCAAAAGTTCCCAGTTACACACTTGTATTATTAAATCAGTCATCACAGAAAAAAAAATGAGGTTTAAGTGAAACTGCTCTTTTGAAAAAAATTTCACTGTGACCAGAGAGAACCATGGCAGGTGACACCCTTGGGTGCACAAGCTCAGAGTAAGTTGCTATATACTTGCCTAGCATGAAAATGTGCATGCTATCACACACTGTACAGACCAGCACAGTTCCACTTTGGAGGGGTGTGGCAGTCATGTGCTTATGTTAATTTTATAATTGAAATGTAGGGGTGGAGTGTGGCCTGTTAATCAGGAGAAAGCCACTGATTAGCTGATGAGGCCTCTGTGTGGGCATGGCTTTCACCTGAGACTCCTGGGAAATCTCGTGGTATTTCCCTCATGAAGATGAGAAGCTATCTTCTCCAGTTGTTGGGAGTTAGTTTCAGAGACGCTTAATCACAGAAAAGACAAGATGCAGCTTCCAAGAAGTTGAAGGAGCCAGCGGAGAGACCATTCAGCTTTGTCCTGATGAAGACAGACCTCTGAAGCTGGAGTGGCATGCTGTTAATGGACCTGAGCCCTGGAAGCGAGGAGCCATGCAGAGACCCCTGCCAGCGTCAGAATTCTGCACCCACTGACCTGTGACTTCCTGAGTTGGAAGCAGATTTTATCGATTGATTTCGGGCATATGGGTTATATGACTGCACTGGACTGGATTGGGATGCCTTCTTAGGGTCACATTTCTTTTGTATATAAACCCTCTCCTTAAACCTATATGTATGTCCTTGCATTTGTTCCTCAAGTCTACCCCGACTAACTCAATATGGTACCTCAGGAGTGGGGTACTAGAGGAATAAATCATAAGCTGGAAAGTAGAAGTTTGTTTGACTTGTGCCTTGTGGTATTGTTATTCTTTGGCTAGACAGAAGTGAGATATGTCCTTTGAGTTTACTGAGTTATTTTCTGGAAACAATATGGGAAGTTAAAGTTTTGATTATTTTGTTTGGAAGCTGTTTTGGTTGTTCCTATATAGAATGGATACTGTTAATATATATCTTAAGCTCAGGGGTGGGGGCCACCATTTGAGTCTCTCAGAGCCAGGTCTGTTCAGGAAAAATGGTTAAGAAGATCAGAATGCTGGACTGAAAGCAAGGATCTGTTTTGATGCCTTTTGAGACCTAATTCAATGTTTTTGTGTAAACAGTAGTTTAGATAAGGATAAAGATAAGCTTAATAAGTATGGACCTTCTGTTCTAAGAATTTAGTTTGATTTCTGATTATGCTGTTTATGCTTTTTTTATGCCTGCTATTGTAAATATAAGGATGCATAGAAATGTTTATTGGAAAGTCTGGAAAGAGTTTGCAAATCCAGTTACCTCAAGCCAAGCATTGACCTCTAGAGGGTTTAGAACTTAGCATCAAAGACATCTCTAAAGTGATTAACCCTAACTTGAGCTTAAAGGGGGTTAGACCACACCTGGAAAAACTTCTCTGAAGAAAGTAGCCCCACCCAATCTCTGGGAGTACTTAGGATACTTGTAGTCTGAGAGGTCAGACTGACTCAAAAAGAAGGATAGAGTCAATTTCCTTGGAAAATCCTGAGTAGTGATTGTCTTCAGAAGTGAAGGAATCTGGAACCATGAAGATAACTCCTCTCTGGGACTGAATGTAAAGCAAACTTGTGGCAGGCTGAAATGCTTGTTAGATGACCAAACTGATTTACTGCTTGTCGGTGAAAGCAGGAGAAATGCGGCAATAAAGAGCCAGGTTGACTTTGGCCACTGACACCCGCGGACTTGGTTCATAGAAAAAAGGGGAGACAAGAGCGGGTTTACTGGTCTGAAGTTCATGACCTAGCATGGGAGAGCTAGGCATGTTGAGAATTTGTTGGGTCCTTGATCTAAAGGAAAGCGACCAATGGCCACCGTGGTGAGGCTAAGTGGAAAAGCCCACATTGAGTTGACCAGAACCCGACCAGAGGAAGAGAAGCGATTTAAGTCTGTGACCTAGTGCATATCTTTGCTGACTTTATGGATGGCCTGTCCTGATTTGACTTTGCTAATTGACACACACTTCAGGAGTTTCCAACTGGAATGAAGATTCTTCATGTTGAAAGATATGATTGTTTCCGTACAGCACTGGGTTGGTGAAAGTGGGCAATATAGAAATTAGATACCCAAAATGAGGGAATAAAGGCATGAGGCAGTTTGGGTTGCAAATTCTTATAGGTGGTAGAATATACATTCATAGAATTATAGAATCAAGGTGTAGATATTTTGTAACTACAAGTGTAAGGCACAGGATATCTATTGTTTTGTTCACTTATAGAATGTTATTTTCAAACGATGGTGACATATGTTGACTTATATATATTTTAGTTTTATCCTGTTAGATATAAAAATTATGTTATTGTTTATTTGATAGTTACATATGGCTACAGATTTATGTGAAACTATAAAATTAACAAGGGGTGCTCTGTGGCAGTCATGTGCTTATGTTAATTTTATAATTGAAATGTAGGGGTGGAGTGTGGCCTGTAAATCAGGAGAAAGCCATTGAGTAGCTGATGAGGCCTCTGTGGGGGCATGGCTTTCACCTGAGACTCCTAGGAAATCTCGCGGTATTTCCCTCGTGAAATGAGAAGCTATCTTCCCCAGTTGTTGGGAGTTAGTTTCACAGAGATGATTAACCACAGGCAACACAGAATGGTGGCGGCTGGGAGACTGGAGTAGCCGGTGAAGAGACCACACGGCTTTGCCCTGATGAAGACAGATCTCTGAAGCTGGAGTGGCATACTGTTGATGGACTTGAGCCCTGGAAGCGAGGAGCCATGCGAAGAACCTTGCCAGCACCAGAATTCTGCACCCACTGACCTATGACTTCCTGAGTCAGAAGCAGACTTTATAGACTGACTTCGGGCATATGGGTTATTATTAGACTTAGGAGTTTGCACTGGACTGGATTGGGATGCCTTCTTAGGGTCACATTTCTTTTGTATATAAACCCTTTCCTTATACCTATGTGCGTGTCCTTGCATTTGTTCCTCTAGTCTTCCGGGACTAACTCAAGGGGTATTCCCCCCTTTGACACTGACATTGAGCTAAATGACCCAAAATAAACCCAATGCATTCATCTGATTTAGAATACTCAGTTAACTTGGAAAGGCAGAAAAACAAACAGGCATGCTGATTGATTATATAAATGGCATAAATGAAAGGATAAGGCTTTCATGAGAAAACAGTCTTGCGATAGGGACAGGGTGTGCAAAGGAGGCGATTCATAGAAGTGTTCAAAAGTTCAGGGAAAATCCCATTATCCATTTGTTATATATTTTCATGAAGTTTCTGAAGCCACCTTAGAAGATCATGCACTCATTATATAAGAATATAGTTAGATTCTAAAGGTCAGCTTATGTGACGAACAGTGCTTTGAAAAATGGAGGATAACCACAGTGGAATCAAGATACATCTATAATTAATTTCCAGGAACCTCTGACACGAAATGGGTTAAATACTTGTTTGCTAACTACAAGGTTAACAGATAAAACTTGTTCCATGGGAGAGCGATGAGATTCTCTGCTCTAATAAATTCATATTCTTGGAAACCCTATAGCGCAGTTCTACTCTGTGTTATAGCATCTCTGTGTGACAGGTTTGTCAGAGCTTCCTGGAAATTAATTATAGATATATATTTTAAAATAATATATTTATATAATGTTCCATTGGCCAATCATTACATACATCAGTTGCATAAAACACCTGGTTAAGAAACCAAAGAATGAATAAAATAAAGAAGGAGAGCAAGAGGGAGAGAAGGAAGGAGGAAAAGAAGAAAGGTGGAAAAAAGGAAGAAAGAGATGCAGAAAGACTAACAAAAAACCAGAAGGCTAATTACATGTGGTCATGCTTGAGCTCCCAAATTGAAGCTATCTTGTATTCATTAATGCTTTACAAAACCCATTGCTTTCAAGTAAATGTGGGCCCATTATAAACCAATAGGCAAATGTATTGCAAAATTTCCGTGCATGAACATAATATACATTTATGTTTTGCTTGTATGAGAATGCCAGAAGTAACATCCAAGTACAGAAGCAGCTAGTTCTGCATGATTATTTAAGAATACACTTCTTTGCTGACTTGCTACTCCACTATGTATTAGGGGCTGGTCTTCAATGATACTCGATGACAGAAGGAAAAAAAGATAGATTTAAAAATTTAAAAATAAGCTTATTAAACAAAAAAAAAATTTTCAAATAAATTCCATAACACTACTAATTCCATTGGTGAGTGAACGCTAATCAGCTGAACACAGCTAGATAACAGAGAAAAGAAAGGTAACTTGAGGCTAGTCAGTCCTTTCACAGTGACTAGGGCACACACAAATTTATCACATTTTGTGAACAATGATGAATTTGGACTTGATCTTATTGCTATCTGATATTCTGAGTAGGAGAGTAGGATTCTTGGTGAATCACCAGAATATTGTCATGACTCTAATAGTGTCAAGAAAGAGTCACAGTAACTTTGCTGTTACCTCCTTCCTCTCACTATTTTTATCATGGGATAAAGAGAGGTGATGAAGACATAAATATTTTGAGTGTTCAAGAATTTAGCATGCTTTAACATCTAATGCAGACTTTTATACTTAGCTATCTTTTTTAACCTAAAAAGAGCATGTATTAAGTAATAGTAGGGCAACCTTAAAAAACTATCTCTAAACTAAATAGATAATTTGTGTTAACAAATAATTAGAAAACTTGTTTTTAAATCCAAAACTAGATTATTCATCAGTATTCAATATTGATGAAATTAAGCAAGCAATTACTAATATATCATGGAAACTTTTATAGAAAATTATGACTTTTCAAATAGGAAAATAGTACTTTCAAAATGTACACTTTTCTAAACTGTTTTACTTGTAAAGTGACTTGTTTATATTTTCTGTATGATTTTTCTGCTATATTCTGAAAGTTAGTGACAGTAAAGCAAATGCACTTTTACAAAACCAATTGAAGGAAGTGTTTTAAAAGGAAAAGACTGTTTACATGTACCAAAACAAACCAAACAAACAAGGCAAAGCGATGACCAGCATATCTCTTCTGATTCATAGTGATCCCACTGTGTAGGTCACAGTGGAATTGCTCCATACGTTTTTTGCTGTCCTCAATCTTTGCAGGAACAAGCTGCCTCCTCTTTCTCTACCACAGCACCTGGCGGGATCAAAACCCTAACCAAAATCCTAGCAGCCCAAGGTTTAGCCCACAGCACCACCCGGCATAAGTACCGGCAGTTAAAACAGCATGGTTATTAATCACAATGTTTTTGTTTTTCTTTTCTAATATCCTAAAGTGCATGGTATACTAAGACTCACAATTTTAAAATACATTGAGTGTGACATATATTGAAAGGAAATGTAAGGGTTGCAGATATAACACAAATGACGGATTATAGTCCATGACATTTCTTTTTTCACTAAGTGTGTTAGGTGTCATTGCCCAGACGCTAACAATCTCTTCCCTCTGTGTGTAGTTTACAATCAACTGTAACTCCATCCGACCTAATGCCATCATTCTGTCCTCTCAACTTGTCCACCAAAAGTTATCATTCATTCCCACTTAGTGCTTCTCACTCCTAGTTTTGTTCTTAATGTTCCTTTAGTGCTCGTCATAAATCTGAAAATTTGAGATAAATTCTATTCCATTCTTTGATACACTCTTTAGAAACACTACTACCACCACCTGAGGGCAGTGATGCCCCCCCCAAAAGAAAAGAAACCCTACTGCCTAATCTATTTCCTAAATAGTTCTTCATCTAATTCTCATGACTTCTTTCCAAGTGTAGGCACTGATTGTGAGCTAGTTGGGTCTTAATGTTAAACTATATTTTACTTTAGTTGAATAATTTAAATCATTTATATTTAAATTAGATTATCTAAAATAGTGAACTCTGTTTTGTTTCCCTTAATGACACTTCTCTGAAGAGAACAATTCAGGACATACTTGAATAGAATAATAAATTAGATCCCATTTTCTCATGTAGTTTTCTCATGAGCACTTCATATTTTGAACCTGCTATGACAAACTCAATCTTTTTTCCATTTACTATGATGTGAGGATTTGGGCAGTCTTTAAATTGAGTGGTAATCCAGAGTGAGAGCTGAACTTCTTAACCTACATCAGCATGCATCTTAATTCCTCGTCACTTTCTGCAAACAAGACGTCTCATCTGCGTATTGTGTGTTAATAATTTTTCTCTACTACTGATGTTCCATTCTTCTCCATGTTATTCAGTTTCTCTGATTCTTTGCTCAGCATGCAATTGAATAAGTATGGTGAAAGAATACAACTCTCATGTATGCATTTTATCTTGATTTTGAACCAAATAGTATTCTTTTTTTCTGTTCACAAAGCTATTTGTCCTTGTACAAATTCCTTGAGCACAATGATGTGTTCTGGTATTCCCATTCTTCTCAAGGTTATCCATAATTTGCTATGCCCTACACTGTTGAATGCCTTACCATAGTCAATAAAACACAAGCAAACATCTTGCTGACATTTCCTGCATTCAGCCATGATCCAAGTGGCACCAGCAATGATGCTTTTGTTTTTTTTCTGGTCCAAACCTCTGGAAACTATGTTTCGGTGTACTGCTGTAAATTTTGTTAGATGATGTTCAAAGAAATTTTACTTGCATGTGATATCTATGAGATTTTCTATAATTGAAGCATTTTCTTGAGCCCATTTTCTTTGGAATGGGTACAAATATGGCTCTCCTTAAGTCATTTGGCCATGTAGCTGTCTTCCAAATGTGTGGTACAGACAAGTAAGGGAGTGTTTCCAGCGCTTCATCAACTTGGTGAAGCATTTCAATTGCTAGTCCACAAACTCCTGGAGTCTTTTAGCTAATAGTTTTGGTGGAGCTTAAATGCTTTTCCTTCAGCACCATTGTTTCTGTCTCAAATGCTACCTCCTGGAATGAAGGACAGAATGCCAACTAGTTTTGTTAGACCTACTGCCTATGTGTATTCCTTCCACCTTTTTTTTTTCAATCATTTTATTAGGGGCTCATACATCGTTTTTCACAATATATAAATAAGCATACTCGTCAAGCACCCTCACATGTCCACTTCTATTATTGTTCTCCAATCGTCCACCTTTTTCCCTTTAGCCCCTAGTATCGGCTAATCCATTCCTTCCCCTCTTCCCCTGGTCTCTCCTCCCCTCCAACCCTCAATAGTTTATACATTGTTATTGTTTTGTCATATCGTACACTGCCCGACCTCTCCCCCAACCCACTCCTTTGATGCCCATCCTTAAAATAAGAGCTTGTGTATATATCCTTGCTGTTGGTTCCGTCTCTCTACCCCCCCTTCCTTCCACCTTTCCAGTATCTCCACTCTAACCATTGGCCTGAAGGGGCCCATCCATCCTGGTTTCCCCATATCTCCAGCTCCCCTCTATGCCAGTGTGACTTCTCCAGTCCATCTGGATTTGCAAGGTAGAGTTGGGACCATGATGGTTGGGTGACAGGGAGGAAGGCTTCAGGAATCAGAGGAAACTTGTATGCATCACCACTGCCTGGCTGCCCCTCGATTGGTCTGTCTCCTCCTCGTGTCTCCCCTGTAAAAGGGTGACCAATTACCCACCAGTGGGTCTTAGGTCCCCACCCTGCTCTCCTCCTCCTATGTAATGATGTGCTTCTTGTTCTTTGGTGCCCGATATCTGCTCCCTTCGACCCCTCTTGATCACGCATGCTGGTGTGCTTCCTGCATGTGGACTTTGCTGTTTCTGCGCTGAATGGTGACTCGATTATCTTCAAGTCTTTGAGATTCCAGGCATTCAATCATTTGTTAGCTGGGTACATTCATTTCTTCTACTTTGTTTTCCTTTGTATCCATTTGTCATCAGCGATATCGGGAGTCAATTGGTCCATTGATTTTGATTGTTGTTCTTTGATACCTGATTGTTTCAGCACCTCATGATCGCACAGGTAAGTGATCTTCTTTTATGGTGGGTTTTGTTGCTTCTGAGCTAGATGGCTGCTTGTTTGTGCTCATGCCTTTAAGACCCCGGATGCTCTAGCTTTTGATAGCTGGGTCCTCCTGCTTTCTTCACCACCCTTGCTCATGCTTTTACATGTCCTCAATTGGTAAATTGGGGATGTGTGTACACAGTGATATATGTTTGTTTTGTTTTGTTTTTTTCCGCCCCATTTGATGTCTATTGCCTAGACCTTTTACCACTTTCACCACCATCTGACCATGCTGGCTGGTGTGCTTCTTCTGTGTGGCTGTAGTCCCATCTCAGGTAAATGGTCTAATGTTTATCTTCAGGCTTTCAAGACACTTGATATATCCTTTGATGGCTGGGCACCTTCAGCTTTCTTCACCACATTTGTTTGTGCACCCATTTTACTTCAGTGATCGTGTTGGGCCATTGAGCCTCGAGGAATGCCAGATTCATAGAACAAAGCGTTCTTGCG
>PVJH01000874.1:100130-253290 GCA_004026705.1 Nesogale talazaci
GGACATACCTATATTTAGACCTCTGTAAGTGGCCTTTGTCTTCTAGCTCTTTCCTCTATTTCCTTCCATCTCCCTCCTGTCCCACCATCATGTTCCACCTTCATTGGCATTTCATTGTTTTCTCATATTCATTGTCCTTGCTTAATCCTGACCAGACCTCCCATACCCTCCTTTCCATCGATTCCTAACCACTTATTGCCCGCCCAACCCGTCCATGTGTTTGTCCTCCCCCCCTTCTCCTCTCCTCTCTCGTGCCCCCAGGAATCATTTGCCCAGTCCTTTCTGTGGCGCAATGGGTCTCCAGAGGGATGTATTCCTCTGAGCATCATGTGTTGGCGTGTAGCTTGGATCAGCTCTCTTCTTCTTCCTTCCTTCTTTTCTTTGTCCCTGTGGGTGTGGGATGCTTGTCCCTCCCCCACCCTGTTATCTGCCACACCCACTACTAGAGTGCTGTTGGTGGTCATGTAGATATGTACAGCCACTATGGAAAGCAGTCTGGAGATACTTAAGGAAAATGGAAGTTGAGCTACCCTATGATCCAGCTATCCCACTATTGGGTATATACCCAGAAGAGGCAAGAAATAAACCACAGCCAGTGGTATGCACGCCAATGTTTATTGCAGCACAATTCACAATTGCAAAGAGTTGGAAGCAACCTAAATTTCCATCAGTAGATGACTGGATCAACAAACTCTGGCACATACTCACAATGGAGTACTATGCCTCACTCAAAAGCTCAGACGAGCACATGAAACACATCTCTGCATGGGAAGAACTGGAGGAAATTATGCTAAGCGAAGTCAGTCAATCACAAAAGGATACGTACGGCATGGGCCCCCTGAGGTAAGTAGAAACAGTATGGTGAGTATAAAAGAGAAGAGTCCTATATGCCATATTAGCTGGCCCAAGAGATAGGGTAAGGGGAGGAGGGAGGACCAAACCCAAGGAGATTTATGTTGGACGCAACACAGAAATGGGGGAAGGGTGAGCGGCCGGGGAGGGGGGAGGGGGGAGGGGAGGGGGGGAGGAGAGTTAAAAGGGAGTTCAAAAAAAGGGAGTTCAAAAGTGATAGGATAACTGAGGGAATGGGGCACTAATCCACCCAGAGAGGGAGTATGGGTCTTGTCTCCACAGAAACCGGAGTGGGTGAGCAGTTCCTACCACGAAACACCCAACCATGAAGACAATGTGGACACACAGAAGGATGCGAGAAAAGAGAGCTATAGAGCCGGACGCAACCTGAATCAGATGGACTCCTTCCACCTTGTTTTGATGCTTTCTGAATCATTCAATATTTTTCCCATTGACTCTTCAATACTCCAACTTGAGACTAATTTTTCTTGTGTTCATTCAGTTTGAGGTATGCTGAGAATGTTCATCTCATCTGGTTTTCTAACTCTAAATCTTTGTACAGTTGTATATTGCATTGTACTTTGTATTCTTAAGTAGTCCTTTAATATTCTCTATTCAGTGCTTTGAGTTCATAGTTTCTTCTATTTGCTTCAGTTATTCTAGTATTATTAGCAAGTTTCAGAGTTAGTTTAAAATGTGACACCTAGTCATTTGATTTTCCATTTGATCTATTTTAAAGTTATTTCAGTTTTTAATATTTCCTGTTTTCTTTCCAATTGAGGCTAGTCCTCACTTTTGTTTGTTACTATTATTCATTTTTTGTTTGTTTGCCATCTGTTGATGATGCTTTGGACTAATTTCTATATCTGAAAACAGAGCATCTGGACATTGACTGAATTAAAAATTACTTGGGAACTAACAGTGAGACCAGAAGGAAATGTTCTATAATTGTGTTGATGTTTGCACAACCCTCCTTAGTATGATTAAATTACATGACATGAAATATATACACCAATGAAACTATTGTAGAACAAGAAACAGCAGCAGCCTGTATATCTGCACATCTACCCCTGTGCCCATTTAGGAAACCAAAATGTAAAAACCTAGTATCTTTTCTTTTTAAGGTTTCATCTAATTTATAAACAAACAAAAGCAAAACCAACAATCAAGTCAAAGGACATGTGAAGCATATGTGTGTGCGAAAAAATGTTTTCCTCCCATAATCAGTCAACATCTCAAACATTTGAAGTGGCTAAAAAGCTTTTTAAACTAAGATATATGGAACACTCACAGAAATGAAATAACTGACAGAACACTGCTTAAGATAACAAAAAAGTTAAACACAGGCAACAATTTCAATATCATTCATTCACTAAGGCAAAACAATTGGTCTGTAGGACTGAGATATGTCAAACAAAAGGAAAATAGGAATATGGTATATGCATACTGCCAATTGTTGGTCAACCACAAAAGCAATAGATATCTTAACCAAGTCCAATTACTTCCATGCCTATCACCTCAAGATAGAAGTCTTCTGTTTCTTCTCATACTAACAAATTTCAAGTTTAAGTTCAAAGTAATATGCCAGTTCCTTTCATATGCAGCAGGTGCATTTAAGGTAAAGTCTGGTTCACTTAGTGGTATTTCCAAACCAGGTTCTTCTGTTTGAAGACAAAATCTAATATCTCGATAGCCTATACCAAAAGATCCGCATCATCAACAGCAGAAAATTATCTTTATGAAAAGTGCATGATTATCAACATAATATAGTGTGCATTCTCCCACTGAGAGGGTGAGAGGTCTATAGGATTAACGCCAAATGTTTTTCTCAGGGACAGGTTGTCCCTAGAGAAGTAAAATCACCACCTTGGAGACAGAACATATTCTTCTTTTCCTGATTAATTTCCATTAAATTCCCTGAGCACTATTGTAAGAGTATCCATGAAACTAGGGTCACTGTGGGGCAATTGTTTGCTCAGGGGTTACTCCCATTTCCACAACAGCCAGAGATGGAACCAACATGTGAGTAATATTAGACCAAATTTTTTAAAATAGTATATAAGACTAAGAATGATAAGTACCACAAGGTGTTCAATCATATCTCAATAACACTAGTAAGTACACATTCTGTATGAACAAGGGCATGAATATGGAGATTGACATATTAAGCTATTAAAACCTAAATCTGTCAATTTTTGGAAGATGGCAGGGAATCTTACTCATATCTTATTTTGTAATCCTCAACTCCAATCTCATTAATGGTGGCAGTTACATAAGCTGTTGTCAATTTGAGACATATAAGGGAAGGGGTGGAGTTTAGCCTGTGTTTGCAGCATGAGGACCTCATTTGTAGGTGCTTAGGAGATAAATAGCTCACTGGATGTGGGAAATATGCTTCTTCTGTGGGAGGCATTGCAGTTGACAAGACAAATGGAGCTACACTAGAGCCCTGGAGCTGAAGACCCCACATGGAGACCACAGCCAGTGCTGAGAAATCTCTTCTTGCATTGGATCCAAAAGACTGTCCAGCCACTAGTCTGTGATCATCCTGCCCTCAGCATCACGACATGTGTTTCATGAGTTTGAAAAGGAATTTATAGATTACTATCAGACATATGAACTAATACCAGACTTATAGACTTGATCTGAACTGGGTTGGGATATTTCCTCAATGTTCAATTATTCTTGTATATTAATCTATTTTTATACATGTATGGGTGTCTATGAATTAATTTTCCTAGGCTACTCAGACTAACACATTATTGTATCTTGGGTGTGGGATACTGAGAAACAAATAATGAAGTTGAAGAGTTGATGTTTGTTTAACCTCTTGCTCATAGTAGTTTTTCTATTTTGGTGAGCCAGAACTCAGCTGTATCCATGCACTTCACTGGGTTGTTTTCTAGAAATAATAGAGGAAATTGAATTTTTTGACTATTTGTTTGGTTGTATCCTTTGGTTATTCCTGCAAGAGATGGTAAAAATGGATGTGATTAATGTATATTTTGAGCTCAGGGGTAGCAATCACCCCTTAGGTTTCTCAGAGCAGCTCAGTGAAAATGGCTGTGGAAGGTAAAAATGGCTGACAGAAAGCCAGGCTCTGGCTTGATGTTGTAAAAAGTCTAATCTCGTTTTTTTTTTTTTTTTTAATTTTCATCAATAGAATAGTTTAAATAAAGATTTACATAAACTAAGTAAGGATTGAACTTGACTTTTTTAAAAATTGGGTTTAGCATTTGATTCTATTTTGTTTATACTGATTTCTTCTGCTTATTATTGCTGACACAAATGATCATTGGACAGTACAAAAATAGAGAGCTTGTAAATTCACTTGTCTTGAGGAGTTAAATTTTGATCTTTAAATGGGTTTAAGAAAAAGAGGCTCTGAAAAGATACTGTCCAATCAGTGTTTTGGAGGACTTAGGACATTTGCATTTCAAGAAACTGTCTTGAGGGCTATTGGCAGATTGAAGAAAGAAGAACTCTTTGGCTTCTTGAATCTTGTGCATCTTGTCACTAGCTGGAAAAAAAATCTGGAACCATGAAGAAAACTTCTCTGTAGAACTGAATGTTAAAGACAGTCTCTGGCCAGGCTGGAATGCTACTTAAGTGACCACCTGGATCCACTTGTTGAGTGGCAGTGGGAGAAAAACAGCAATAGAGATACAGGTTGAGTCTGGCCCCTGACACCTGTTGATATAGTTCATAGAGACTAGATGAAAGAAGACGAGGGAGGGTTGACTGGTCTAAAGTTCAAGGTGGCTGCAGTTGTTAAGATCTTGTGACCGTTTCCATGGTCTAAAGATAAGGTGACCAATGATGCACCCTCGTTAGGTTAAGTGAGGCAGCCTACATTGAGTTGTCCAGAATCTGACTGGATGAAAAAGATATTTCAGCCTGTGGTCTGGGGGATATAGCTGACAACTTTGGATGACCTCTCCCTCTGTGACTTTGATTATGGATGCAGATTTCACTAGGTTCCAACTTGGTTGAAGATTTTTCAAGTCAAAGAATACGATTACCTCCTCAGAGCACTGACTTGGTTTAAGTAGGAAGTATAGAAATTGGATACCCAAAATGGAAGGATAAAGACATAAAGTGGTTGGCTTACAAACTTTGAAAGGTGGGGGATTATTGATTGAAAATTATATATGGTTAAGGAGTTGTGTGAAAGTATAAGTTTGACCAGGGATGGTTTGTGTTAGTTACCATTTTGAGATTTATGAGTGGAAGCCTGGAGTTTAGCCTGTCAATCAGGCCGCAGCTTTTTGACCTCATTTGGAGACACTAAGAAAATAAATAGCTTGCTGGATATGGGACACACACTCACTCCCTGGGAGATATTGCAGCTGACAGGATACAGGGAGCTACACTTGTGCCCAGCTATACGTGAGCTGGAAGAGCAACATAGAGACCTCTGCCAGCAATGAATGGTTTCTACCAATACTGAATCCATGAGACTTTCTATCCACTGGCCTGTGATCTTCCTGAATTTGGCTTCATTGCAATACAGTGTGAGTCTGAGAAGAATGTATGGACCAGTAATAACATACTAGTAATGGGATAATATCAAAGTTATAGAATTGATCTGGCCTGGCCTAGGTCGTTTTCCAAATACTCAATTGCTCTTATAGATGCACAATAGTCTCCCTGGATTCATTTCTCTAGTCAACCTGGACTAGCACACATATATACAAAGGCTATTTTTAAAACATTCACAAAATTACCATGTAGGAAACTTGAGAAATGTTGGATCCATTGGCTAATTTCTATTCCTGATCTTTTGGGATTGAACTCTGTCACCTTCCATAATTCTAGAAAACTTGATTTAAACTGATAGGCTCCAAGATCAGAAAACCATTTTTGCATTTTTGTATATGTACCATTTGACCTTTTGTATAAATCCAGTGTAGTCTTTTTTTGTAGGAAAATGTTGGTCAAATATGCTAGCAGGTTAGCAGAGCAAAAGTTTATCTCTACATATTTTGAATGAAATATTTCATAGAATTGCCCAAACCAATGTAATGTCTTGACCTAATTTTATTGAGTTTTTGAACTTCTCCCTTCCTTCCTTGTACAGATATAATCAGTTGATTCCTCTGTATCCTACCTGGTGAAATCCATGCATATAGTTGCAGTTTGTGTTGTGGAAAAATGGTATACAGAATGTTAAAATCATTGGACATGCAAAATTCTATCATGTGATCTCCAGTTTCATTTCAATCACCAAGGTCTTATTTTCCAAATACTGTTCATTTCTGTTTTTCTCTAACATTTGCATTCTTATCACTAATAATTGCAAGTACATCTTGATTTCATATTTGACCAATTTTAGGAAAAGAAATTGATAGAACACTACATTTTGTTCATCAGTAATTTTAGTGGTATTGCATAAATTTGAGTAAGAGCTATATTAGTGAACTTTCTTGTAGGCCTATAGATAGGTCTATCTCATAATTGTTGAGCTTAAAATGACCGATACCTAACCGTTTAAGTTCACTAAGACCCATGATATCCATTTCCATGCATTCAATTTTGGTTCTGACAACTTCCAATTTTCAGAGATTCATACTTTGTAGATTTAACATTCGGAATACAAATGAGTCCTTGCACCTGTTTCTTTTCATTTTGAATGTGCTTCAATTAGCAGATGAAGATCTCAAAAGCATTAATCTGTCCACATCTTTAGTTTTGCCTGTGCTTTGAGGATGAAACACTTTCTCAGTCACCTTGTGAGTGTTATCCTATGGCGCTCAACTGCTAGTATTTTGTCTGCAGTTCACAAGGTTTTGAGTGGCGAATTCCTCAGACATGACCAACTTCTGCAAAGCGTGTTCTTGCTGTGTAAGTTCCATGGAAACTTGTCCACCATGGATGATCCTTCTGGTATTTGAAATACCCACAACATAGCTTCTAGAGTTATAGAAGTCCTGACAGACAAGTAGTATATGATATTTATCATTTTTATTCCAACTGTCAAAATGATTTTCAAATTATCTTTCCTAAAATACATTCTGAGAGCTAATTTTGCCTTCATTATAGACTTTCTCCAACTTCCATACAATGAAGAAAACCTAAAACCACAAGAGTTAAATATTACGTTTCTGACAAAAAGGCCGTAACAATCCACCCAGTGGTTCCATGGGAGATGGTTGGAATCATTTGCTCCCATAAAGATGATAAGCTAGGAGACACTACATGGTAATTTTACTGTTACAAAGGGTTACTATGTCAGAAGAAACCCGATAGCTCACACACACACACACACACACACACACAGAGAGAGAGAGATAAAAATAAATGCTCTTTGGATATATCTGAATATGTATCGTAATTTTCTAAAAATATGATCCAGTGTCTTTTAAGTTAAACAGTGATTCGGTAGGTTAAAACTCAACTGGAAAAAGCTGATGCATGATTTGGAGCACTAGAGTGCTAGTAAGAGTGGAATGATTAAAATACAATCCCAAAGGAAATTTTTTGCTATGATGAGTGAGGGCCTGATAATATTGTAGTGAATACAAATGCTTTCTATTGTAAACTCTGTCCAGAGTTTTGGTATAGGAATATTTTTACCCTTCCATAATTTAGAAAGGGTTAATTTAAATATTGCTTTAATGTGCATGTATATATAAACTCAGTTTTTATGGGAAACTAAGATTTTCTATTGTTAAAGTTTTGTAGTTGTTTTCACCAAGTCTGAAAGTGAGAATATAGTATACAAGAATCAAGTGAAAATTCTAACAGACATTGCATTATTAACATCAAAATATGGGCACATTTAAGCAGCTTATAAAGTTATATTTTTAAATTACTTCAAATTATGCAGTAATCACATATCTTATTGTTCAAAAAATGTCATGGACTGACAATGATAAATGATCTTGCTTTCACTTACTCAGTAGATGATAATGTCCTATTCACAAATGAATAGCTTTATCTGCTAGTGATGCTTTGTTCTTTGTAAAACTGGACTTCTGTAATAGAAAACCTCTGTGCCACTTTTCCACAGCTACCGAACATATCCTGTTTCTCCATCACCCTCTAGTTACAGAGAGTAAATTACAGCCCTAAAGTAATGATCCAGCTTCTCTAGTCAGAGCTGAACTTATCCTATTTTAAAAGAATCTACACTTTATATCCTAAGTGTACTTTTCGGTCATTGATAGATAGTCATGGGACTAGTGTTTAGAAAGAAATAACGCTAAATTTTCAAGATGGTGATGATTCAATTTCTCTTTTTTCTGCACTTGACCACTAATTTCTTTGGTTGTTAAAATGCTTATCATTCAACTCAATAAAATACAACAAGTAGAATTATATTAACTCCCTGCAGCTATTTGATGAATTTTTAAGCTTGCAGATCTAGATACTAGGAAGAAATTTTTAAGAAATCAAGAAAAGTCATCTTTCTCCCTACTAACCTTTCTACCATTATCTTTATATTCTCTTGACTGAAATGATTTCATATTCAAGGGGGCTTTAAAAGTCTTGAGGGTGAAGAAAGAATTTTTTAAAAATTAATGGGTGTTTGAACAAACTTTTTGTTCAAACCTTTTCCTGTCACACTTATGGAGGAGAAAGGAAGCTGCCTCTCCCTAAATACTGACTCAGATACCCTCTGGATCAGCCCACTACATCGTATACCATTAATCTAAGTGGGAATTGACTCAATTCTTTGTATTTATGCTGAAGGAACGTGTGGCTGTGGCTTCAGTAAGCATGTGCAATCTCAGAAACCATAAGGAGCAGTTCAACTATGCCCTCGCTGGTAAGGATGAGTCAGAACTGACAATCTGACAGTGGTTATAATTGCACTTCTGAATTTTTTTTCTTTGTTATGTTTGTGAGCTAATATGTGCGTAAAGTGTTCTCGGGTCCATCTCTTGTAATATGAAAGGAGCAGAGTAGGCAAGCAAGAGATGGGAAAGATGGATGCAAACCACAGGAAGATCACAGAGTAACGGAAATCTCCATAAGGATCAGGACCTTCATCTACAGCTCACAAGCAAAGAAACCGTTCTGAGAAAGAGTGCAAGTTTTAGTAACTCAGAATCTGTCCATTTCCAGTGGAGCCAGTAACCAGGATTAGCACCACGTCAGTTCTCCGGAAATGGAGTTTACATAGGGCTCAACCGTACTAACGTTTTACCTAATCTAAAATTGCTTCCCACAACGATCTACATTTCTAGATTTGAAAGGTCCATGGGATGACCCCAGATAACTCGATGTACCTTTTCTGCTGTTTTTTTTCCTGCTGCTCTCCTTTCTATCCCCCCCACCTTCTCTCTCTCTCTCCAAGAACCTCTGTGGGGTAAATAGCTTCTATGTATAAAATGTCGACACTTCCATCAGAATCACAAACAAACAATTTGCTTGTCGATAAACTAATCATTTTATTTGCATAATAGGCTATATTTTCATAGTTTATTGAACAATCCTCACAAGATTTTTTTTTCAATTATAGTGTAGGCTGTATGTTCATTTAAAAGAAAGATCTGTATTCACCACTTATCTAGTAAATATTAATCAACTATTTCAGAAGTAGCAAACCTTCAGGAGGTTAAGATATTATTTCAGGGTTTTGATGAAAAAATGTCTCAATCTGTTTTGCCAAAGAATCCAGACATAAAGAACATAAAGGAAGTAATTTCATCACTTCTTTCTCTCACTCCAGAAATACTTCGAATTTGCCTCTTTAGCTTCCTTTGATTTCTTTTCTCCAGTTGGTTGAGCGTGTGTTTGATAGATCTTGTTCTGGTATTGAAGGTACTGTATTACAGCATGTTTTGCTTTCTTTTTGCACACATGCATTGATTGTTAAAAATTGCTCTCTCAAAACTCCTTTTTGTGTAACAAAGATTTTGGAATAATTTTTTCTCATTCTCATTTGTTTCTATTAATGTTTAAATGTCTTCTCTTATTTTATCTATTGCCCGGTAAATTTCAAGTAGTTTACTTTTCAGCTTCCACTCAATTTGTTTTTTGCCCTGATTTTTCTTGTCCTATAATGTTTGGATCTAAGTAAGAGTTGTCAAATCTCACTGTTTAAAAATTGATTGAGCCTTTTTTGTGTGGCCTAACATGGTGAGTTTTCTCTCTGTGTTGGAGAAGAATGCATATTGTGATATCCTTGGGTTGAGTGCTCTGTATATGTCTTGGAGGTCAAGTTGGTTCATTGTCTTACTTAGCTCTTATTGACCTAACCTTTCTTTCTGAGCTTCTGGGATAATTGGGGCCTTCTTTTTGACAATGCATTTTTATGCAATGGCAGTGAACATATTGCAGATATGTTAAGATGTTTAGTAACTTTTAATTAATGAATTTGGAACTTTGAGGAAATGTGTAATCAAATTCTTAAAGCCGCACCCCAGCAAACAGAGAGAAAGAGAGCAAGAGAGTTTCCTTGCCACTAAAAAATATGCAAAAGGGAAAAAGATGCCTTTAAAATTAATAGTGCAGAGTGAAAACAGAACTTAAAGATTTATAAAAATTCTATTGCACAAACTAAGGATATGCAATCCAAAAGTACTTCACAGTACATGAATAGTCAATCTATCATTTAAAAAGTACTGACTTGGCCTGAGCCCTGGTGGTGCAAGTGGTTGAGTGCGGGACTGCGGCCTGTGGGCTTGATGGTTCAAATCCAGTGGCGGCTCTCAGGAACAGCACTGGGTAGCACCCACGACCACCAGAGGCAGATATGCCCCCCAAAAAAGACAAAACAAAAGTACTGACTGGGACTAAGGGAAGAGTCTGTCAGTTTAGATCGGAGAGTACAGAAAAAGCAGCTCCACAGTCATCAGGTTCATCACGACTCCTAGATACCTATGGACGAAACAGAACTGACTTAGTGGGCTTCCAAGACCATAAACCTTTATAGGAGTGAAGAGCTCTGTTCCTCTTCTTGGCGTAGCTGGTAATTTTAAACTGCTGACTTTGCGGGTTGCTGCCCACCATAGGATGCCCTGTGCCAGCAGGGTTCCTGGAAGGGGACAGAGAGGGGGTGGATGGAAAAACCAAGCCAAACAGTCTACCTCTTGGAATTCTACAAATAAGAAATTGCCAAAGAAGCAATATGTCTTTATATTTAAGAAAGGAAAGGCATCATCCTTAGAGAAGTCAGGAAATCAGCAGAAAGGGGTGAACATGGGCCTGAGGCCAATCTCATTTACATAGTGTGAGGCAAAATCTCAAAAGCTCTTAGATCTCAAGGGTGGAACAACAGTCTCCTAGGACTCAAAGTGCAGGCCTTGTAGATTTCAAAATTTAGCTCATCATGAAGCTATTTCTACAATGTGAAATTTCCACAGGGTGTGCCAAGAGGGGAGGACAGAAACCTAACACTGAGGGTCCAAGTACAACTCATAAAGAAAGGTGGGACTTCTCAAAGTCAAGTGAGCAGAACTGTGCCACAGTGCTTCTGGAAGGCAGGGCCAATTTCAAAGGGCCTTGACCCAGAATCCAGAGAACATGGCCAGCTCCCAGGATATGAGAGTTTGCAGTAATGCAAAATAGTGTCAGAAAATCACTATAGTACATACCATCTATGTATGTATATGCAGCCAGGAGAACTTCTTGGAGTTCATATTCCCATATTAAAGAAGGAGAGAACTTCTTCTTTCTATTAAAACAGCATTAGATAACTAAAGAATATTTCTAGTATTTACTAGATAGTTTTTTCACTATAACATATGAGCTCAAAATTTCTAAGTATCTTACATGATTCCTACATTATTCCTCTTTAGTTATAGCTTTCTCTATTGAGCTGTCCAATGAACACATACCACAGTTTCCTGTGGAAATCACCTCTCCTTTAAACTAACTGTCTAATCGATAGGACTGCTTGGAGCTCCTGTGTCTTTCATTTCATGCAATAAGCAGCCGCAACACTTAGGCTCTCCTTAGGATTTCCTTATTGAAGTAGATTCCATTGCCACGCCCTGTGTTTATTGCTGTTGACAAGAGAATGCAACATTCAGTGCACACTGTGCTAAGCTTAGTAAAGCGTCCGTTCCACGTCTAACCCCCACAGATAAAGTGATCAGCGGATAGTAAAATAGTACATGCACTCTGCTTATATACATGCAGTCCATGTTTCCTTCTCTTAGAAACAAATTTCGTTCAAAGCGATGAGGACACGGAGTTAGAAGGAAAGACATAGAGCATCACGGTTAGTGCAGCTGTAAGTCTGTCTATGCTTAGTATGCATTCTTCTCATGTTTAGTATACTTTGTATTTGGAGTTGATGTGCCCTTGTTGTGGCACCCTGATCCTTTGTAAACTAGAATTTTAAAATCATTTTGCAGAAATTTGGGTCGACAAATTCAATTGAAATCAAAATTCATTTGCATTTCAACATTACTTATGATAATGAAAGGAAAGCAAGAATAATAATTACTTATAATTTTGACTGTCATTATTTTTTAAATAGTTGTAAAATGTTTTAATTTTTGATCAGGTACACATGTGAAAAAATTCCTAATCAATATTTATATTCAAAAGTTTAGAAGGATTGTCTTGGAGACATCTCCATCTGGAAATTCCATTAGCCATTTTTAGTATACTTCTTGGAATCAGGCTCAAGTTTTTCAATTATTTTAAAGCTATTTATATGTTGTAAATTAATAGTGGAAATTTTTATATATGAACTGTTACTCGAACTATAGGAATAATGGAAATATATTTCTATTTGTTATTATAAATAGTTTTCAAAATGTGTTGGTCAGAAATGTATATCCATTTTGGAAATTGATTTGGCAATATATAAACAGATGGAGATTGAGCCACCATATGAGCCAGCATTCCCCTTACGGGGCATATACCCAGAAGAGACAAGAAACAAACCATGTCCAGACATCTGTGCCCAGTGTTCATCATGTGCCATACCATTCACATTTGCAAGGAGTTGGAAAAACAAACAAATTTCGATCAACACATGAATGGATCAAAAAACTGTGATGTATACATGCAGTAGGGTATTAGGCATGCCTAAAATCCAATGATGAATGCATTAAACACATTGCCACATAGGAAGAACAGGAGGTAATCATGCTAAGTGAAGTCAGCATGAGTCCACTGAGGTAAGCTTAAAAAAAAGAACAGATCATAGGGGAATAGCTACTATACACATACATCCCTGTGGTGAATTGCACCAACTTTGGCAGGCATCAAACCCAATCCAGGCAGCCAACTAATTAGAAGAGGAAAGAGAGAGAGAGGGGAAAAAGGGGAAGAGAGAAAGAGAGAGAGAGAGAGAGAGAGAGACAGAGAAAGCAGGGACCTAATTTACCAAAGGGGAGGATATTGTGTATATCACCACAGGAGAGGAAGAGAAAGATCAGAATCCAACCCTATATGGCAAGAGGTGAATACAACATACTTGCATGTACCAGGGAACCAATAGAGTGGTCTGCATGGCCGGTCCAAATCCAAATGATTATTATTTTTAGGGGGGGAGCATCACTGCCCTCTGGTGGTCATGGGAGCTGCCCAGCACTGGTCCTGGGTGCCACCACTGGATTTGAACCGCCAAGCCCATGGGCCGCAGTCCCACACTCAACCACTTACGTCACCGGGGCTCAGTCCCCCCACCTCAAATCCAAATTATGTGAACACCCCACCCCACTTTAGAGAGAGGGTCCATCAGATTAGAGCATGTGGAAGAAATGCAAAGGGATAGAGAAGGAGGAGAGGACATCCCGGCCCACCGAGCCCGAAGGATGATGTTCCTGCTCAGAGGAGACAATGCACGGGGAGGTTGGTAGGGTCTGCCCCCACCAATGGACATGGCATCCCTCACCAAACCATGGCACTGTGGGGGACAGCACTGGAGACACAGCGAGGGAATTGTCTAGCCCTATTACACTAGGGAGAGGCATTGGGGACATGCAGCAGAGCAGCAGGGGGAGCAGAGTGATTAAATCCCCAGGAAATGCCAAACACAGATTTGGGAGACAGAGTGCAGCACTCATCAGATTCAATTGGAAAACATTTGTAAAGGCCAACAAACAGAACTCAAACTATTTACAGGCTTTTCAATTTTTGTCTGTGACTTTCTTTTGCTATTGTTATTCTGGTTTTTTTGCTGCTGCTATTTTTTTTTTTTGGTTTTGATTTCCTTTGTTGTTCTATTTGGCTTTGCCTGATTTTTGAGCTTATTAATGCATCTGCATATCTGAGTTAGTCCGTATAGACTAAAGGAACAAATTTCAGAGACACGCATATAGGTATAAGGAAAGGGTTTATATACAAAAGAAATGTGACCCTAAGAAGGCATCCCAATCCAGTCCAGTGCAAACTCCTAAGTCCAATAATAACCCATATGCCTGAAATCAGTCTATAAAGTCTGCTTCTGACTCAGGAAGTCACAGGTCAGTGGGTGCAGAATTCTGGCGCTGGCAGGGGTCTCCCCATGGCTCCTCGCTTGCAGGGCTCAGGTCCATCTACAACATGCCACTCCAGCTTCAGAGGTCTGCCTTCATCAGGGCTCAGCCGTGTGGTCTCTCCACCAGCTACTCCAGCCTCCCAGCCGCCACCATTCTGTGTTGCCTGTGGTTAATCATCTCTGAAACTAACTCCCAACAACTGGGGAAGATAGCTTCTCATCTTCACGAGGGAAATACCGTGAGATTTCCCAGGAGTCTCAGGTGAAAGCCATGCCCACACAGAGGCCTCATCAGCTACTCAATGGCTTTCTCCTGACTAACAAGCCAGATTCCACCCCAACATTTCAATTAACATAAGCAGATGATTGCCACAATGTCTATCGAGATAAGAGAGGAGATGAAAAGAATGAAACCAATGGTTCTGAGGGAGAGGGATATGGAGGAATGGGAGGTTAGATAAAGGAAGGGATCAGGGGAACCAACCCAGAGACAAGGGAACAACAAATGAACTAAAAGCAAATGAACTAAACTAAACAAATGAACTAAACTAAATATATAGCATGAGTGGAGAATAAAACTATGTACTCATATTTATATGTTAAGAGTTAAGCTCTCAGATGGGTATTGGGCCTTGATTCAAATACTCCCTTAACACAACAACACTTTGTTCCAACAATCCAGCATTCTGTGATGCACACCTACCCAACACAATTGTTGAAGATAAAATGGGTGCATAAGCAAATGTGGTAAAGAAAGCTGATGGTGACCAACTATCAAAAAATATAGCGTCTTGGCTCTTAAAGGCTTGAAGATAAACAAACAGGCAACTAGCTCAGAAGCAACAAAGTCCACATGGAAGAAGCACACCAGTCTTTATGACCATGAGGCATCAACGGGATCAGGTATCAGGGATTTAGACCCAGAATGAAACCATACCCAAGGTGTAAAGGGAGGATGTGTGTGACATGAAGTGGAGATGCAATGCCTATCTGTAGACAGTTGAACATCTCCTCCCAGAGAGGTCAAGGGGAAGTGATGAGCTAGTCAGGCTGCAGTATAGCACTGATGAAGCACTCAACTTTTCTCTAGCTCTTCTAGCTTCCTTCACCCCACTATTTGTCTTTTTTGTTTTTCCATCACTGCCCTCAGGTAGGAAAAGGAGGACCAGCCTTGCTCCTGGAGAACTGCTGCTGCTTTTGAACTGTCAAGCCACAGTCCAACACACAACCACCATGCCACGGGGACTCAGGCAGCACCCCCACTATCTTGACCTCAATTCTACCTTACAAACTGGATTAGAATAGATCATGTGCACTGCCACAGAGAAGATCCCAAAACACAGGGAATCCAGGCTAGATGAAACCCTCAGTGCCAACTATGTTCTGTAGTCTGCTTATGGCTCCTAAGGTCAGCTGGTGACACAATGTGGAATTGATGAACAAAACTTAGTATGAAGCTGAAGTATAAGGGAAAGGGCCCAAAAGAAATTGATTTGTTGGTCTATCTATTATACACAATGCCAGGCCCTCTAGGAATTATCACCAGGATTCAATATGGTGGATAGGTTGCACTCCACAGCTACCTTTACCCCAGCATGGCTCATTTACATAATCCAAAACTATAGCAGGAGATACAGTCTGGGTATATTTAAAGACTAAGAGAAACTCACTATCCTAGTGCCTTCTATGGAATTGCTCCAGGAATTTCTGAGACTATAACTGCTTATGGCAGTAAAAAGTTCTTTCTTTCTTTTGAAGAACAACTGGTGGTTTCAAAAGACTAGGTTGTTTGTTTTTTAAATCACTGTTTAATGTGTAACGACTATACTTTTATAGGACAATTCTACTTTATCAAAAAGGCACTCAGCAACAACTACCACCCTTGGGTGAACAATATCTAAGAACTCAATAACCCAGCATCAAAACATTTAGTAGAAAACTGTTAGCTAGCCAGAGACTGGCAAGGGAGAAGAGAGCACTTACAGCAAGGGTTCAACAGGCAGCTGTGCAGCAGTAATTATTACTTATTATAATAACGATATAGAGATCATGACAGAGAGAGAAAGAAATGATAAGAGTCAGTGTAGTTAGTGTAGCATGCTCACCTCCACCCCATATGGTGGTCTGCGTGGAGAGGAAGAGGGAGTTATATGATGAGGGTGAGGAGCCGAGAGCATCCGGCACTCAGGGGCAGCAGAAGGGCAGCCAGGGGAGGCCCAGGAGCAAGCTTCAGGAGTGAGGGTGGTGAACATTAATTTTCGCCCTTTATATAGCCTAATAGGACACATCATTTCTCTAGTCACCGGCCGCAAGTGGGGGTTGTCTTAAGGGCTATAAAATATAATGGTTTAGGGATGTCTTATGACTAAAAAGAGAGGGGTGTGGTAAGGAAAGACTTCAGACTCCCAGGGTTAGGTGGACAGGTCTATATTGTTAGGGGTCATTGACAATGACTCTTGAATTCCACCCATAGGCCTCCAGGGAAGCAGATCACTATCCTAACTTGAGTCATGCAAAGCCTTCATAAAATTGGGAGTTTCAGTGAGAATGGCTAGCACACTAAATATTGGTAAATTGCTTGCTTAATATTTTGGATTATAATAACTGTGGAAAAGTTCTGTCTTCATCCCACAGGCTCCTTTGTCTTCTAGCATGCAGAGGCTCACGTTTCATAGCAGAGTTCCCCATCCTTGCTGTCATTGGGTCAGTGATGACAACACTGCACAAAGCACAGATCTCTAGATAGGGCTTCTAATTTAAAATCCTTATTTGCTTTCAATTTTAATACTGAATTCATTAGTTCAACAGTGAATCAGAATCCGCTCAATGGCATTTGGGTGATGTGCCAAGCAGTAATGATAGCAAAAGAGAAAAGCAACCGTCCCTTTTCAGAAAAAGCCTACTGGCAGAGGGAAGAGACAAGAACTCATAACACACTATGTAATGATAAGAATAAACAGGCTAAAACTCTGAGCTTCAGCAAATAGTTCATGGAGGAGTTGCAAGGCTTTATGTTTATTTGGAGCAGAACTGAGAGGAAGACAGGACTAGGAGGAAAGGCGATATGATATCCAGAGGTCAGCTCTCGGTTGGATTTTTTTCCTGAGGGTAGTGGTATAAAATTGAAAGGTTTTTAAATGTGAAATGGCAGTCTCTCCATAGAGCATTCCCTCCCAATAGTTCCTTTTCACAGCTCAGTAGACGGTGAATGCCTGAGGCAAACTCTGGGGTGACTACAGTGTCCTTTGCAGAAGTCCTCGCCAGTCATTGAGGCCCAGGAAAGCTAGAAGCACTTTCTTATTCGCAGAGAATGCTTCTGAAAAAGGCATTTTGGCAAGTAATCTTGGAACTGCCACTTAAATATAATTTTGATTGTTTTCTGCTATTTGGAGACAATATCCAAATAACCATTTTCTCAATAAAGGGCATCTACACAATCTCATTCTATATACCTTTAATGATACTGGCTGTTGGAGAAGGGAAGGTGTTGTTTCTTTAAATTTTAAAATCTTATAGATTGTCTGACATTTTTTAAAAAGTTGTGAAAGTGGAGAAGATGGTGAACCTGAGTAAATGAGTGAGTTCACATCCTTAGCTCAGAATTCACAGCTGAATGGGGCATTGATCAATGGATATTTTGGGGAGCCTAAGATTATGAATCTAGTGATGGTGCTATTGGGTCTCTTTAAGTCTGTATTACTTACAGTAATACTATATACAGCAGAATGAAAATTTGCCTGGTGCTACACAATTCTAACAACCCTTTTATATGACCCCATTCTTGCAAACACTCTGTCAGTTCATCTCGTTGAGAGTCTTTCTCTTTCTTGCTCACCTCTAACAAGCATGCTAACCTTTTCCAGAGCCTGGTGTCTACTGAGGACAAACCCAAAGTACCTGAGGCAAAAGCTTGCCTTCCTTGTTACTAAGGGGTATTCTGCTCTCGTCTTTCAAGACAGGTTCATATGTTCTTTTGGGAGCCCATGATAATTTCAACATTCTTCATTAGCACCTTAATTCAAATGCATTGATTCTTCTTGTATCTCCCCTATTCAGTGTCCAACTTTAGTACACGAGCTGATATTTACAAAGTAGCAGGATAGAGACTGGGCACAAATTAAAGCAATACTTTTGCTTTGCAAAGGTCTTTAAAAAGGTCCCATGCAGCAGATTGATCATTGGCAATGCTTCCTTGGCTCTCTTCACTACTGCTTCTATGAGCATTGATCATGGAACCAAACAGGATGAAACCTTTGATAACTTCGATCATTTTTCAGTTTATCATGCTAAGAGCTATTGGTGCATGTTGTTAGATTTTAACTTTTTCTACATTGATTTCCAGTTCATACTGAAGAATTCAGTCTTTGAACTTCATTAGCAAGTTCTTTAAGTCACCATCATTTTCAGCAAGCAAGTTACGTCAACTGTACATCTAAAGTTAACAAACATTCCTCCAATCCAGATGCTGTATTCTTCTTCATATGATCTTGTTTCTCTATTTATTTGCTCAGACTATAGAACAAATAAGTGTGGAGCGAGGAAACAACCATGGCTGACACCTTTCTTGATTTTAGACCATGTTGACATCCCCTTTTTTGCTTGCACAATTGTCTCCTGATTGGTGTAGTAGTTCCACATGCTAATAGTCAAATGTTCTAGAATTCTTATTATTCTCAAGGTTTTGCTTAGTTAACTATAATGCACACAGTTAAATGCTTTTGGGTCATCAAAAAACTCAAATAAACATCTTTTTGGTATTCTCTGCTTTCAATCAAGGTCCATGTGATGTCAACAGTGTTTTGACTCCTGCCAGTTATCTACAAAATTTACCCTAAATTTCTGACAGTTTCTTAGCAAGGTCCTGCTGGAATCTTTGTTACATGACCATCAGAAAACTTTTATTTGCATATGATATGCAACCAAATTTGCAGCCATTGAGTCCATTCTGACCCAAAATAGGAACCGTGTTGGACAGGGCAGTCCTGCTCCTGTGAGTTTTCATGAGTCATTCTTCATGGCAGTCATGTTTCTTCCAAGGAACTGAGCAGTGGTTTCAAGCTGGTGATCTTGCAGTTAGCGGTTCCACACAGTAACACACCACCAGGGCTTCTAATGATGTCAACGATATGGTTCTACAATCTACACATTCTGTTGGGTTGCCTTCTTAGAAATGTGGACAAATATGTTTGTTTCTCTTCCAGTCAGTAGGCCGAGTAACTATCATTCAATTTCTAGGCATAGACAAGGGGGTGCTTCATCAGCTTTAGGAAACATTTCAATTGGTGTGTCACTGGTTACTGGAGCATTGTTTTTGGTCAATGCCTTCAGGGAGACTTGGACTTCTTCCTTCAGTACCTTTGGTTCTTGATCACAAACATATTCTACCTCTTGAATTGGTTTAGTATTGACTGGTTCTTTTTTGTACAATACCTGTGTGTATTCTTTTCACCATCTTTTGATGCTTTCTGCATTGTTCAATGTTCTCCCATAAAATATTTCAATGATTCAACTCAAAGTGTGAATTATTTCTTAGCATTTTGCAGTTTAAGATATGCTGATCATGTTTTTCCTTTTTGTGCATCTAACTGTAGGTCTTTGCATATGTCCTCCTAATATTTTACTTTGTCTTCTGGAGCTACTCTGAAATTTTCTATTTAGGTCTTTTACTTCATCATTCATAGTAGATATTCTAAAAGCCAGAAAAGACCCCAAATTTCAGCCTGTTTTGTAGAAAATCCTTCCTTAAGTCTTAGAATGGATACTGGTAAGACAAACACATATCATCCTGATAAACAGAATTATGAGCATGAAGCAATAATGATGCTTAACAAATTCACTGCCCTGGAGCTAATTATAGGTGACAGAAAACTGGGGTAATCACCTCAAAATCACATGTGTCAGTAAATCAGTTCATCTTATGGCCAACATTATATTGAGAGATCCAGTGAAAGAAGGGTCAATAAATTTGCAAGGCAATGCTCTTCTTTTTTTTTCTTTCTTGTTACTCCCTGCTAAGTGAAACAGTGCATCAATTGTTCAGATGTCAGTTCAGAATAAAGCTAAAAAAAATATTAAAACAAGCCAGAACAGCCAAAATAAGACCTTCTGTCTGTCCCATCTGAATTTCAAGAACATTTCATGGATAGCAATTACTAATGAGAGACCTGATGAACTTTGGGAGGGCATCAAGACCAACATTCATAAAGCAAGCCAAAGGTCATTATAAAAACAGGCAGTAGGACTGAGCTCCAGTGGCATAGGTGGTTGAGTGTGGGACTGCTGCCAGAGGGTTTGTTGGTGGGCATGGCGGTTCAAATTCAGCGGCAGCTCTCAGGAGCAGCACTGGGTAGCTCTCACGACCACCACAGGGCAGTGATGCCTCCCCCTCAAAAAAAAAAAAAACAGACAAGAAAAGATCAGAGTGAATGCCAGAAGAATCTCTGAAACAAACTGCTCATTATAGATTACCTATAACAAGTGGAAACAATTATGAAACCAAAGAGCTGAACAGAAAATTTCAAAGGGCAGCTTGAGAAAACAAAGTCAAGTATTATAATGAAAGGTGAAAATACCTAGAGTTAGAAAACCAAAGTGGGGGAAACATGCTCTAAATATATGAAACTGAGCGAGCTGAAGAAAAAATCCAGGCATCGAGTTTCATTCATGACAGATTCTGTGTACAAAATATTGAATGATGCAGCAAGCATCAAGAGAAGATAGAAAGAACACACAGTCACTGTACCAAAAAGACCTAGTTGACATTTCACCATTTCAGCAGGTAGCATGTGAGCATGAACTGCTGGTGTGGAAGAAAGAAGTTCAAGCTACACTGAAAGAAACAACCAAAAAATCAGATGTTAGAGAAAATTCTTTTTCAAGGACTTCTATAAACATGAAAGAAAAAAAAATAATCTGTCCTCTAAGGAGCTAGAATTCTACTTAGAAATGAAAAAGGTGAGAGACTTCATCATATTTATATTGGAAATATTACTGGAAAAGGACCAGAAGACTCAATAAGATGCATTGACACAGTGTCTACAACAATGAACTCAAGCAGATCTGCAAATTGTAGGAACTTCGCAGAACTGTGCAGTGCTCTGTGCTGCTGTGCATGTAGCTTTGGGAACTGGAACAAATTCCATTGCACCTAACCATATTTTATAGCTTGCTTTCCTTGTTTACCAAATAAGAGATATTCTAATACTTTTCATCACTTTTTTACATGTTCTCAATTTACATGTTCTCAAATGTTCTACATTTATAAAAATGGAGAATGTATTTTGAGTACAAAATTCTTTCAAAATTATTGATAAACTGTCCTTAATTATAAACAGATACATTTAATGACTTAAAAACCCTAAACTTACTATTATCAATTCATAGTGATCCAATAGTAACTCTTGGATCTTTAAAATTTTCTTAAGGAGAAAGCTGATATGAAAAGAAGCTCATGATAGGTTGTGGACCAATATTAATATTGTTCTATTACCCCCCAAATTACTATTCTGCTTCCATATAAAGCTCCCATAGATGCTTCATATATTGGCAACCATTCAATGGAAGCTAGCTTTGCATTTTTAAGAATCACCAAAACAGAGTTGTTATAATTTAAGGCAATTTTATCAGCAATATAATTTTCAAAAAAACTTCATGCCTACAAATGCATTTTATATTTTCATAAATAGCTATGCAATTCAGAATACTTAAAAAGATAAAATAGCAACAGAAAACTTAATGCTCAGGGACGATAAACAAATAAAAAAGATGGAGAGTGCATGTCTGCCTAATCTCTGCTTCATTGTAGATTTTCTTCTTTGGCTAGGCAGAGATCTGAAGTGGCCGTGCGGTTTATGGGGTTATTTTCTGAAAAGATTTTGGGAAGCTAAAGTTTTGATTATTGTGTTTGGTTATTTCTTTGACTATTCTTTTTTGACATGGTGAAAATGAATGTGATTAATGGTATAAGACCATGCTGCTTGGTGAAAGGGACTGACATAAGGGCAAAATGGCTGTTAGAAGACCGTGGTCTGAGGCAGTGAGCAGCCCAAGGCCATATTTTCAATCAATGGTATAGTTTAGATAAGGATTATGATAAGATAGGTAAGGATTGATTGACAGTTAAAAATTGAATTAAGGATCTGGCTGTATCCGTCTAATACTTTTTTCTCTTGCTTATTTTTATTGATAAAACTATTGCTAAAAATGACTATTGGTAAGTGCAAATAGTTTATAAGCATACTATTTCAGTCACCACTGTATTTTTAGATGGGTTGGGGCGCTCTGCGAAGAGGTCTCTGAAAAGCTAAGTCCCAGGACATTCTAAGGTAAAGAGACTTGCGTAGGAGACTGCTGACAGATTGAAGAAAAGGAAGAAGAAAAAAAGGAACCCTTTGATTTTTTAAAAAATTTTGAATTATTGGTTTGTGCCAGAACCTGGAAAATATTGGGAGCCATGAAGAAACTCTCCTTTAGGACTGAATGTTAAAGGGAGCCTGCAAGCAGCCTGAAATGTTTGACAGATGACCACCTGGATTCACGTGGCTAAGAGAAATGAGACAAATACAACAATAAAGAGACGAGTTGTGTCAGGCCATTTCTACCCCAGGACATGGTTCACAGGGCCTAGAGAAGAAGATGAGAGCAGTGGACTGAAGTTCATGACCTATCCCCAAGGGGCTAGGGTTGTTGAGAATTTGTGACTGGGAACATGATCTAAAGATTAGATGATCATTGGGCATTCTGCTAAGGCTAAAATGCTCTACTGTGAACTAAAGATAAAAAGTTTTGACAATTTTAGGGAAGATGTGCTTTATGTGTCATCGTTTCTTGTTATTAGGTGACATGGATTAGGTTCCAGAACATAGTAACGCTATGTAAAACAAAGCATAACAGTGCCCAGACTTTGATTCTCCTCAAATATGATAAATATTTGGCCCTTCTTTAATATTATAAATATTGTTAATATGTCATTGTGATTTTTTATAGTTTTTCCCCAATAGTTTTATTAGGGACTCTTAGAGCTTTACAACATCCAATACATAATTTGTATCAAACATATTTGTAGACATGTTGCCACCTTCATTTCCAAATATTTTCTACTTGAGCCCTTGATATAAACGCCTCTTTTCCCCTTCCTTTTTTAAATAAATCATTTTATTAGGGCCCATACAAATCCCACCATAATAAATGCATACATAAAGTATATGTAGACGACATTTGCACACTTGTGGTACTTTCATTTGACTAACCATAAATATTGAGAGTCATCATCACTCTCAAAACATCCTCGCTTCACTTAGGACCCCAGTACCAGCTCCCCATACATAGAGGTCATATGCAAGAGAGACCTGGTAATCTACTTTTAAAAATTCAGCACTGTAATGCTACAAAGCTTAAATCACTCTATGTACATGTTGTCATCATAAGTACATACCCTTTTGCTGGTAACTGGTTATGTAAGCAATTTCTCCATAAATTTACATTTCTTCCTAAAAGTTTGTGAATTTGCTTACTTTAGTATAATATCACAATGACATTTCTGAATAAAGTGTTTATACAAAAGTATTTCTTTAATTCTCTTTTCAAACCATTGCATACAAATTCCTAAAATGTGTTTACAAAATTCTAAAAACTTTATTAATACTGTTATATTACTTCATGTGGAAAGTCCCAATAAAATATGGTATTAGATACTTTAAATCTCTAATAGATAATTTCCATTAGGTTTTCCTAATCTCCAGACCCCCATAGGAGATGATAATAGACATGGAAGCCAAATTTAATGTTAATGAACTTTCTATGTTTATTAGATACTTTGTGTGGAGTTTCTGCATGGTGTGCAAAGGAGTGGAAGTACAATTTTAATTGTTCTTAATTGGAGATGCATAATTAATTCTGTTCATACTGTGCTAATAATCCAAGTGTCTCTTGTTTCAATTGTCCTTTAAATATGAGCAGGAACAATTGTGTCACAGTGTTAATATTTATCAATCTAATCTCTGACACATAAAACACTTTCTATAAAATTATCAAGGTACTTTCATTTGTCTAACCATAAATATTTAGAGACAAGCATTGGAAGAACAAGTATAAGAATTTCATCTTTTTAATTCTACAGATTTAAAAGTGCTTACTTTAAGGAAATAATTTTTAGGAGTTATTGTAACTTGATAAATTAAAATTTAGGACTTAATAAATAAAAATAATAATGAAACATATTTCAGGTTTGGGAGTATTTTGAAGTGTCATAAATTCTATTATTGTTTGCCAGTCCTGAATAAATCAGTAAATAATTTAAATCCTTATTCTGTACGGATATTAGTTGCAACATGTTTTCAGCTGTTCCAACACTTAGTGACTGTAAGAACAGCAGAAATAAGCACTGCCCAGCCTGGACAAGCCTACTAAAGGTTGTAATATTAAAACCAATCTTTACAACTATGTTGCTACACATCTTGAAGGTCTTCATCCTTTTCATTGATACAGTATTTTGCCAAGCATGAAGTCCTTTTCAGGAACTGGTTTCTCTTGAGAATCTATCCAAAGTATGTGAGAAAAAAATTCACCTCCCTTTCCTCTAAAGAACTCTCTCAGACTGATTTCTTTGTTCATCTGGTGGTCCACCATACTTTCAATGTTCTTCACCCCCACCATTATTTCAATGTATTAATTAGTCTCTAATCATCCTTATTCATTGTTCAGCTTTCACATGCATATACCGCAATTGAGAATGATATGTCTTGGTTCAGGTGGGCCATAGTACTGAAAGAGTTTACAAACCATTGAAGTAGATTTGCCTGATGCAATGTATCATTTCATTTCTTAACTGCTGTCCCCATGACTGTTCCTTTTAAATCCAAGTAAATGAAATCCTTAATAGATTCATTTTTTTTCTGTTTAGATCACGATGGTGTCTATTGGTCCAATTACGATAATGCTAATTTTCTTTATATTGAATTGTAATACATGTTGAAAGTTTAGGCTTTCATATTCAACAATCTGTTTTTCAAGTCCTTGTCACCTTCAAGCAAAATTTACTATTTGCTAAAATCTCTTCCTTTCGGGTAACCCTATTGATAATTTTAAGTATGGGGAGTATGGCTCCCAGTATGACCGAAACTAGTAATCCACCATATTATGCCAAGATAACTGATATGTCCCTCAAATTCAATATTATAACTATTTATATTATGTCACAAGCTGAAGAAGTCCAAACTGTGCTAAAGACATTAGTGAAATGCAAGGCTACATGAATTGACAGAACACTAATGGAAATGTTTCAAAAAGCAAGTGAAGCACTCCTACACCTCGGTAAAGAAAGTTGAAAGACAGTTACCTGATCAACCAGATGGAAGCTATACATATTTATATCCATTTCCAAGAAAGGTGATTTAACAAAATGCAAAAATTCACCAATAATATCATTAATATCATATGCAAGTAAAATTTTGCTTATGATGATTCAGCAGTGTTTGTGACAGGACATCAGTGGATGCTGTCAGAAACTCAAGTGGAATTCAGGAGTGGATATGACTCAGGGGATATCATTTCTAATGTCAAGATAATCTTGACTCAAGACAGAAATTAAAATAAAGATATGTGTTTGTGCTTACTTGCCATTCAAAGGCGCTTGCATAGATGGATCATAACAAATTATGGATAGCATTGTAAAGAATGTGAATTCATACACTTTTTTGTAGTCAGTGAAATTTGGGCAATGTTCATGGAAGCAGCAGTAAAAAAAATCCAAGGACATTTGCATAATGCAAAGCTGCTGCAGGAAATCTCTTAAAAATGTTGAAGAGTTAAGATATAACTTTGAAGACTATGGTCCATCTGATCAAGCTCATAGCATTTTCTTTTTTTTTGCTCATAATATTTTCAATATCCTTAAATGTATGTGAAAGTTGGACAATTAATAATTTGAATTATGTTGCTAGTGAAGAATATTTAAAGTACTATGCACCACAAAGGAGATCAACAAATTTGTTTCAAAAGTACAGTCAGAATATTCTTTAGAAGAGATGAAGACAATAGTTAGTCTCATGTAGTTTGAATATTTCCTGGGAGAGACCAATCTGTGCAAAAGGATATTATATTTGGTCAAGTGGAATGCAAGTGAAAAGTTCTCAGTGGCTTGGATTGGTTGGTGTAACAGTGGTCAGTATGTTCAGTTTTACATCAGGTCCTGTGGGTTTAAACAGAGTCAATTGCACTTAATAGCAACAACATAGTATTGCCAGAATTCGGTGACATAATTTGTAAGTGTAGCATAAAAACACTAGACTGAAAAATAAAATATCAAAAAATATGGCTCTGCCCTCCGGGAGTTCATTTAGATTTCGTTTAAATCCATTTCAAAACTGCCAAATCAATGACGGAATTGGTAAAGTAGAGGGGCAGCTAAGAAGAGAAAGATCCTAAACAATACGGATTCATAACCAGCTGCCGTGATGGGCTCAAATAAAAGAACAAGAGGGAGGATAGTATAGGACCAGCTTTTGTTTCGCTTTGTTTTATGCAGGCTGGCTAAGAGTAAGAAGCACCTTTATGCCACTACCACCAGCACCGCCACTACCGCCACCACCAGCACCTCCACCCCCACCTTCACCTCCACCGCTGCTGCCACCGCCAGAACCAACAGCGCCTCCACCGCTGTCACACCGCCACCACCACGACCGCCACCGCCGCCTCCACCACTATCACCACCAGCATTACCATAACCACCATCACCTCCACCTGCATCAGTACCAACCAACAACGACAACAAAAACATATTCCACTGTTTCTATTTCAGCTTTTTATTTTAAAATGTGTCAAAAGGTTGTTCAGTCGCATGCATTGAATATTATTAGTTCACTTTATCAAATTTTGGAAAGTTTTGTTTATGTTGACAGAAAAACAGTGAAGAACTGTAGTATTCCCCCACCCAAGAATTTCCTTGTACTTAAAAAACTCTATCTTCCACGTGAATCACTATTTGAGAATTGGCATTAGATATTCTGTAGTTTTAAGTGTAATTAAGTCACTTATATGGCATATGTTTCTATACACATTGCATATATATTAGTTTTTACATGATGAGCTTCACCAACACAATAACATAATTATTTCAATAATCATTTGAGTTCATTCATATAAGATAGTATTTTAATTTATTTATTCAAAGGACATATATTTTTTTTATTTCTGATCTCATATATGAAAGACTGCTTATTATAATTTTATCTTGTCTGATTGTCTAGGCAATTATGCACCTTTATTAGTTAGACCAACACAAAGTAACTATTAATAAATATAAAGTTTTGAAGAATCATGTTTATAATTCTACTAGTTTCATTTTAGAATTGATTTTCTTAAACATCTATGATAAAACACATTCAGATAAAGTTTTCCTGTATATGAAGTTTGTGTGCCTGATTCCACAAAATATATAAAGCATTTCCTATGTCAAAATGTGAATTTAGACTCCAAACATTCTTTTCTTATATTAATTAAAAAAAATCTAATCTGGTAAGAACTATTTTAAAAATGTATATCAAAGATTGTTTGTAACAAATGAGTCATAGAGCAAAAAGATGTAGAAATATTTGCCTAATAAGAGGAAATATGATAGCTTTATTCACTACTGTGTTCCCCTGTCAACTATGGAATGTAGCATAGCGATGTTCCTGTATGATAACAATGACTAAATGAGTAGATGAATACTGGTTAAAAGCACCCTAAATAAAACCATTCCATTGTAGACCTGGTAAATATTGAAGTGAACACCAGTTTGACTTAATAGATTTAAAGGATTTTTGGTATCTCTCTGACAGGATACTTTTATTATAATTGATGAAATCATCTCTAAAATTGTTTAAGGAAATTAAATGTGGATTAGTAGTGATAATCTATCATTTGTGACTTTCTTATTTTCACAAATGACTTCTGAAAAATTTCATACCATATACAATTGCCATGATAGATAATATCTAACACTTTGGACCCAGAAAAAATTGTTAATTAAATGAGCAAAGAGATTAAATTGTGATTCATACTTAAACTCTGTGAGATATTAATTTATAATGATTTTAAGAATCATGAAAGGTTTTAGTAGATATTTACCTCTGAGCAATATATATATGAATATATCTATATATCTGAAGATTGATCTTACCTTTTCTCTTGAAAGAATTTAAATAGAGCCACTGCAACCATTCCAGAAAAAATACAACATATTTGCTTTATTATTTCAAAGGAAAACAGTGTATTTTATTTAGTCACATAATTTCAAGTATCTCACCATTCATTCAGCCTGACTTTGTGTTCTCTATGTGTGGGCTATGATTTTGCTTTTGGTTTTCCCTATGTTCATGCCCTCATTCATTCTTTCAGATTTCCTAAGGAATCTGAAAGCTACTCTGTTTGGTATCTGAATATTAATTGCTTATCTTATTCAGCTTTCAGCAACCCAGGATTTCTGAATCAGACAGTTTAGATTCCATCAACTGTTCACAGCTGCTATATGTAGCAGCTGGCCTTTCCAGAGTTACCCAATCCCTCCCAATTTTAGGGACCGTGTCTATAGAAGTAGGGAGGTCCCTTTAAAGTGTCAATAAGTTTGTCCATCTAAAGTGCTTACCTGAGTTCCTTCTAAAGAAAAATAAAGTCACATAAATATCGTGCTTTGTAAGACCACAGTAACTGAAATCATATTGAAAATACGGTATTCGCTGTTAAAGATCTGCAAGGCTCTTAATTGAATTTCCCTATAGATAACTGTGCATATGCACTCTTATCCATCAACATAAAATGTGCTCTTCCCTCCAACACAGGCATATTCAGAGCAATCTGTCAATGACCTGCATGTACCATTTTCAAGTTATCTGGCCAACATTCAATGGGACAGCATTGTCTGGCCAGCAATTTCAATCCCCAAATAAGTAAAACAAGACAATCCAAATTAGCTAATACATTATAACCTTTCAGAGAGATGCAAGCTTCCCTGGAAGTAGAGAAACAATCTAGTCAAATCAGAAGTATGAGGACCTGAATTTTAGCTCCTAAATTTCCCAAATCTGAAATTCAATACTAATGACATAGCTTAAAAATTGTGTGATGCCAGTAAAGTCAATCCATTTACTTGAATTTCAAAAGTCCCATTTGTACAATTGAGACAATAATAAGATTTTAGAAAAAGCTTCAATGATACAGAAGCTCAGATAAGCACCCCAAGTCCATACTTCTGATGTCCGTATCTGTGTATGTGTCTTCATCCTCAAGGGGTGACTGTCTTCTAATTAAATGAGGCTAGGATGACAGCACATCACTCTCTTATTTGGAATTTTGTTTGATTATGTCAAAATTATAAGTTTCCTCCACAGGACTGGCCTATATCAGCTTCTGACTTATAGGATGGTTGTGAGAAATTCTGATGCCCTAGAAACGGCCAACAGTCATGATGTTTGCTGCTTAACATTGGGTTCTAGGGCAAGTCCCTAGAACAGAGGATGCAGCCAAAGAGAAAATGAGAAGCGGGAGACTTTGTGTCTATAGCCCGAAAGAACTAAACTCTAGCAACCAGCCATATGAACTTGAAAGTAGATTTGTAACCAATTGTGCTTCTAGGAAGAAAAAAAAACAGTCCGGTGGATATCTGGATTCTAGTCTTTTAGCAAAAGGTTTACACTGTTCCTAGACTCCTTATTCATATTAATCATGAGGTAATAAATGTGTTGTCACTCATTTTTGTTAATTTTGTGTAAGACACATAAATGGATACAGACAATATATGTTAATCCAATATTTGTATAACTGCTCAAAATGATTTGATCATTGATACATGAGGGGATAGCATCTGACATCACAAAAGAGACTCACATAAGTGCTGTAAACTGACAGTCAATAATGCCTCCCCACTCAAACCTTTAGTTACCAACTACGATGACACCAATCATCCTTCCTTAGACAATCTCTGTGCTGTTGCAATGACCACCCAGAACTTATAGACAATACCCATGACTATGAACTCTATTAGGGAAGTTAATTTAGGACAAAAAATGTTGCAATATAATTTTCTTCAGGAGTGTCTCTTTTCAACCATACCCATAGGTTCTTCTCTCTCTCTGACCATTGGCCTACCAGTTACCTGGCCTTGTGTTTGCTGCTTGGTTTGGGTAATGGAAGGACTCCTTTAGCTGTCTGATATATGACCAATGGGCGTCCCGTTCCAATGTAAAAAACCAATTGCACATACTCAAACAAACAGACCAACAAACAGAAAAACCAGACTCCCAATAAACTGGAAGGAACTCCATTCCATAAGCAAGCATTCTGCCAGAGGCCATTGAACTTCCCTCCCTCCTTGGGCTAGGAAGCCACTGATGTTTTTGCTGCTGAGACCTCTGGGGCTACAACTCCCTCCCATCTTTGATTGACACCCCTAAGCCTTCAGGATTCAAGATGTCCAGCACACATGTAATCTTGGCATCCAGAGGCTCTGCCCTGCTCCTGGGTCTTCTTGATGACAGTGAGATCTGCCTTCCTCCCTTACATGATTCCTTTTCCTGCGAGGGCTTTTTTCAAAATAGTGGAGTGAAAATTGATTCATCAGCTCTCTATAGATCTTATTTGCAAGTTTCCCTCTAGTCATTTGGTGGAAGCTACACATTAATTAATGCACTGTGCTGTCACTGATCTGCATAATTGTGTCTCTATAATACTAAGTATGGTGAAACCACCACATTCCACTGAATAGGTTCCAAATCCTGCAATCCACATGCACCAGAAATCTCCTGAGTTTCCTAGGATTTTCAAAGGCTGAATTTTCATCCACAGATATCCAGACATTTCTTTGAAGCAACTCTGGGCAGACTCGAACTTCCTATCTGGGCAGTCATGCTAACCAATTGCATTACCCATTGCCTTCAAAACTAAAGAACATCCTTTCTGTTTGATTTTATCAGTTCAGAATAGAACAAAATGATTCAAAAATAAATATACTAAGAGAGACAAATAGAGGTGGCCAATTGGCACACATTTCCCACCTTTACTTTCAAGGTAGATTTCTTGCACAATTTGATCACACGGTGTCTCATTCAAGCACTGTCAGTTGTGGTGGTGTTGATTTGGTCTCAGAGCCCCTGTGTGCTGAGTAGAAAAAAAGTTCACTGGGCTCTCAGGGCTGTGGCCTTTCGGGTCTGTTCTCCAGGCCTGCCAGCCACTCATCATGGATGTATTCCAAGGGCCAACTTTTTAGCTGCTAGGTGAGCACCTAGCTGCTTATGTCACCTTCTGCCCTAGGTAAAGACTCCCAAATAGGCATGTGACCCATAGTGGGCTCAAACAATTGCTTACTGGCATCTGTTATTTCCACATTTTTTTCTAGGGCACAGTGTTTGTGCCGTGCTGCTTCTTAAGATACTTATTTTCATCATTTTTTCGGTTACCATTCTAGACTGAATTAAGTCACAGTTTGAGCTCTCAGTTTATGTGGTGATGATGACGCTATTCTGCATATAATGGTCCCTTGTCTCTTTTTTTAGTCATCTGTTACTGATAGAGTATGAAAAACAAGATCATAAACATCCCTAATTAAGCTATAAGACATGACAGGTTGTGAATTGCGCTGTAATATTTCACATCTAGTGTGTTGCTAAGCATGAGGCTGAAGGCACTGAGCCATCAATGCACCTAAGCGTGAATTAACACTCTGAAATGCATGCCCCGGAGTGCCTGGTTTTGATTATGAAATAGTGAGTTTGTTTGGTAATGAAAGAAATGACTTTGCCTTGTATTTCTCTCTATTATAATTTTAGATGTATAGGAGAGACAATATCAATTTAGAATATAATATTTCAAATAATTTCAGAAAAGCTATGGATTATACTGTTTCAAACCAAAGAGAAACACTTCTGGATGTTCTCCTTGTATACACTTGTATACACATTTAGGAAGTTTTTCACTTGCTATTCCAAAGTTTCCTTTTTTGGACAATGATTGACATCATTTTGTAGAAATGGTTTTTCATGCCTTTGAGAGTAACTCTCACCTGATGACCATTAAAATGAAAAGTGGTTTCAATGGTTCTGTCATACTTACTCGACTATTATCTTAATATTCTAAGTATATGAAAAGTGTAAGAAAGTGTTATGGTAAAAGAAAACCTTGCAACAACAGGTGACTTCTCACATACAAGCAGCTGACATTTAAGAAATAGTACTGATGTCTGCTATGTGCTGTGCAGAGAGTGTTTGTAGCTCTCACCTAAGCTGGTGTCACTGTGAGGATTAAGAGTGTAGGGGTGGAGTCTAGTCTATAAAACTGGAGATATCCAAATGAGACCTCTGTGCTGGCATAGCTTTCTTCTGAGAAGTCTGGGAAAGTCTTGAAGGTAGACAACACTATCTCTCTGTTCACTTCCTGGGAGACATTCCAGCTGACAAGACATAAGGCAGAATGCCGATAGACCCTGTGCTCTGGAAAATGAAGGAGCCATGGAGAAACCCCAGACAGTGCTGAGATGCTTCTACCACCACTGGATACACAAGACTCTTCACCCACTGGCCTGTGATTGTCTTGGTGTCATTGCTTGTGCTTGCTGAGTCTGAAGAGGACATATGAATTGGTATCAGACAAATGAGCTAATTTGGACTTTTGGACTTGGACTGGGATATGTTTTCTCAATGTTCCATTTGTCATGTATATAAACCTCTTTCTTATACACATATGCGTGTTTACAAATTTCTTTCTCTAGTCTGCCCAGACTAACACAATATTCCTTGTTATTTCAATATCTTGAAATAAAGTCCTAGAGGACAATGTACTAGCAATAATATGGCACTAAATCCCTTACAATTCAAGTTACAACACCCACAATTTGTTGGTAAGAACAGGTAAGAACGAAATTATAAAAAATAGATTAATTGGTCATCAGGAAAACTGCAGCAGGTCAAATAATTAATTGCACTTAAATTGAAGCATGCAGAGCTAAGACAACAAATGTTTCTTTAAATCTTTGAATCATTTAATACTTAGTTAATTAATTTATTATTTTAAAAATGTTATCTTCTATAAAAAGTCTCATTTTTATCTTAGCATCTTAGGAGGCACTAAAAGGTGTCTTAGACAACAAAATACATTTTTCAAAACTTAGGACTTGATGCTATGTAAACACTGAGATTGTAGCTCATATCACCTGTGGCTTAGAGTATGACTTTGAAGAACTACCAAAACAGTGTCTCAGTTTCACACCAAGCAAAAGTAAAGAAAATGGCCCTTTTTATAAGCCTGTTGAGAGGAACAAGTAACATTTAAATGCATATCAAAATTCCTCAAGAAATATATATTGATTCTTTAATATTATTTATCTTTTAGAATATACTTCTTAATTTTCCAATTTCAATAATTTACCAAATTGAAATGAGAAGCACCTGCTGGACATTAGAGATGGGGAATTGCTTTGGAGGTATTCTCCTCTGTAGCAACTATTCTCCTCTTACACTGTAAGGATAACAATCCCATAGACATTTTTATCTCTTTACAGACAAATTTGCTTCTATTCCAGGATTGTAAAATCTTAGGAGCTTTCAATGTAGCAAGAATTTGTTGAAAACTCTCCCAAGAACAGAAGAACAGATAACTGTGCCACCTTATATAAACTCTGAGTCCATGATATGGAGAATCTTCTCTGTGGCACAAAGTTAACTCATCATACCACCTTATGGGAAGCTGAGGCACGAAGAACTGACAAAAGATGTCTAACTTCTATTTGGGGTGATAAATTCTTCGATTCCAGGTTCCTAGAAACAGCCTTGAAACTGGTAATGATTGATTGTATAAACCTTAAAAACTAATTTAGTGACTTCTCCTTCTGGTTCTGCCTTTTCTACTTTATTAAACATTTAAATCCTTCAGAAATATGTCTTACTTGCCCTTATCAGGTTGCAGTAATTTTCATACACTATCACATATTCTTATTTACTGGGTTAGTTAATGTGATCCTCCCAAATATCCAGGCAGAATGCACTGCTAATTTTTAGGAGAACTATTTTAGTAGGTAAGACTGTGTGGAGAGGAACAGTGAAGTTAAGATAATAATTGGAAAGAGTTTTTTTCCCTCTTCACTCAGTGGATTCATTGAAACAGTCAATGTCATCTAAGGGCCTCTGACTCCCAGGGACCCGGCTGGACAGCAGAGAGCTGTGCATGTGGCTTTCTAAGACTGCCACTCTTTATGGGAGACTAGAAAGCAAAGCCTTTCTCCTGAGAGGCAGCTGGTGATTCCAAATTGGTGATTTTGCAATTGTCAGCCTAATGGGTAATCATTACACTATGTGGACTCCTTTAGATAAAATCAAAATATAGATAATTCATTAAATACATGGAATGGAAACATAAGTAGAATGTATTACATGAGTTAGATTAAAAATATATTTTTTTCACTTTAAGCATTTTTATTGGGGGCTTGTACAGCTCTTATCACAATCCATGCATTCATCCATTGTGTTAAGCACATTTGTATATTTGTTCCCATCATCATTATCAAAACATTTTCTTTCTACTTGAGTTCTTGATATCAGCTCATTTTTTTTAATTATAAATCATTTTATTGGGGGCTCGTACATCATTTTTCCAATACATAAATAAACATACTGTGACAAGAACCTTCGCACGTCCCCTGCCGTCATCATTCTTCAAATATCCGCCCTTTCCCCCAGCCCCTGGTGTCGGTACCTCCAACCGTTCCCTGTTCCCCTGCTCTCTCTCCCCCATCAACCCTCACTACTTTATAAATTGTTATTATTCTGTCATATGTTACCCTGCCCGACACTTCCCTCAGCCCACTCCCCCATGCCCGTCCTCCAGACAGGTCATATGTAGATCCTTGCAGCTGGTTCCGTCTCTATCCCATCTTCTCTCTACCCATCCAGTAGTTCCATTCTAACCACTGGCCCAAGGGGGCTCATCCACCCTGATTTCCCCATATCTCCACCCCCCTCTCCACTAGTGTACCTTCTCCACTCCATCCAGATGTGCAAGGTAGAGTTGGGATCATGATGGTTGGGGGGTAGGGAGACCTCAGGAACTAGAGGAAACGTGTATGCATCATCACTGCCTGGCTGCACTCTAACTAGTCTGTCTCCTTCCTGTCGCTGAGCCCCAGTGGCGTAGTGGTTGTGTGCGGTGACTGCGGCCCACTGGGACGGAGGTTCAATTCCAGCAGTGGGGCTGGGCCTCCTATTCCCATCACCGGAGAGCAGTGATGCCAATATATATAACAAAAAATAATTGTCAAAGATAACCTTAATTTGCAGAGATATAGACTTAGTTTAATAATGGTATATGTGTCTTTTTTGAGCCATTTTCTTAGGAGATAATCCAGACATCATATTATCCCTTAGTTCAATCACATCAAGCAGTTTTGTGCAATTGATACTACAATCAGTGTCCAAACCTTTTCTTGCCTTTTACACTCCTTGATATTCAACTCCTCTCTCCTCATTCCCACGTCCCCTCATCGTATCCCCCAGGAACCTTTCCTCTCAATGTTTATAACTTAATCAATGCTGGGCTTCATAGACCAACCAAACAGAAAGACACATAACAAAGATTTATGAAGGATACCCACAATGTGGGGGAAAAAAACTCCATTGTGGAAAAAAAAACCCAAAAGTATTGAAAACCTGACCTAGATCAGAGTTCATCAGATAGTTAAGCCATTCGAGTCTGGTTAATCATTTTTCTGTCCTCTAGTCATCTCTCTAGTATTCCCTGTTTGGTTACCAGTTCATTCTCCTCCCTCAATTATGATAAGAGAGAAAATCACTGGAGATTGATGCCCTGTGTAGAAGACACAGATGTATTTTGGGATTCCACCATTGTCCAAACTTCTCCAAACCAGAATTTCACAACTTACGCTCTGATGCTATTTCCTTCTCTAGTTTGGGATTATATAATCTGCAATCCTTGGGTCACAGATGTTGGCTTGCTTCTTCCATGTGCGCTCAGCTGACATTGCGTGTAGGTAACTGTCTGATGACGATATTTTTCTTATGGAGTGTCAACACTCAGATGGAGCCTTGAGACGGAGAATGAAATACATGTTACTGGGACCTAAGAGACCCTGGTGGCACATTCATTAAGTGTCTGACTGTTAATTGAAAGGTCAGGGATAGATATCCACAGCCTTGACCACAGGGCAACACTACAGTTGTCTGCTTCCTTCAGACACATGGCCAGGAAACCGAATTCTGCAGTGTGACTCTGTCCTATACGTCTCTGTGGGTTGCAATCAACTCAATGGCAAGGGGAAATTGGCACATGAAATTCAACAAAATCAGTGAGAGATCACAATTATTCCACAATATGTCTATATCCTGAGCTGTCTTCCTCTCTGCAATTTTTTTTTACTCAGTTTCACTTTTGGACATTTGAGCTTAAAATCACACAAGTCCCACTTAACCAACTTACTCTAAACAGAATTATGGTGCCTGTCATCTACAGACAGTTTCCTAAATGTTGCATCAATTATGAACTAATTCACTCTCCACATAAATATCTTAGGAACATTTGAGCTGTAAACTTTGCTAATAAATCAGACAATGACCCACATGTAGCAGCGATGGGTTGGCTTGCTAATGGCCAGGCTGGCAGTTCTAACCCAACAACCCACCATGGGCAATGGATGAAGAGTTACAGTCTTGGGAAGCCAAAAGGGCAGTCCTCCCTTGCCCGTCGGCACACTGTGAGTCAGGATGAATGCGGTGACAGCGAGTTATTTTTTGTTTTTTGAGCTCCGGAGTATGTAAATATAGTTATTATGCTTCCACTCTGCCTATTTCCAAAATCCCATTGTTTAAATAACCATAAATTTTATTTTCTCTCCATTACCTATGTCAGCAATTATCAACTTGTGGGTCGCGACCCCCTTGAGGCTTGAGCCACCCTTTCAGAGGGCTCTCCTGATTCATAACAGTTGCAAAGTTACAATTATGAAGTAGCAATATAAACAATGTTATGGTTGGAGCTTGCTACAACATAAGAAACTTTATTAAAGAGTAATAGCATTAGGAAGGTGAGAATCACTGCCTTATGTCTATTTCTATAATTGACTCAAAGTAATATGCCACAATAGACATTTTCCTTATCTTTCCATTTGAAACCTAAGGAAAGGTATTACATTATTAATGATATTACACCCAGTTCCTTATAGTCATATCTGAGAGATGAAATGTGAAAATGATAACACAAATAGAAAAATGAATAAAATATGCAAATTATAAAGTAATCATGTATAAAGAGGACTTTGAAAACCAGGTGGACATTCAAGTTAATACTGTGGTAAAACAGATCATTTCAAACAGTAGGAATAAAACCCTGCAACCATCTGATTAGTTTTCACAGATTCCTTGGGTCAAGAATTTTAACAAAGTATGAGATGGAAACTATTTATTTGTGACACAAATGGAAGGCAAGGAAATGTTTTACTCATCTGCTTGTTTGAAAGTCCTTTTGGTTGTTGGGTGCTGTGCAGTAGTTTCCTAGCAATTGCAACAATTACAATGTCCACAGCAAGATGGAACCCACATGGCCAGGGCAGGGTCATTCAGGCATTAGTCCTGATTGAAAAAGATGCTGGGTTTACAAGGCAGCTGAGACCTGAATTGTGTCATAAATGACTGAGTAGTCAAAAGGGACATACAACAAGCTGTTAAAAAATGGCTTTTGAACATGATGACCCACAGTACAAACACATGAACAGCACACACACACGCACACACACAATTTACCTAACTACCCAGGAAGACACACAATGTGCAGATGAGAATGTGTGATCCATTTGCGACTTGGCTATCCTTGCTGTTTTCTACTTCACTGATTTAAAAACAATGTTGGTTGAGCCCTTTCAAAATGAAAAAAGAGAGAAAGAAATACGGGTCTTGCCCAGAATATAAATAAAATCAGTACAAATTATTCATTACAATAAGTTCTTTATAAAAGAAAGCTATAAGTAATATTATTATTACTACTGATGGAGAAAGATGGAATAAGCACAACTTTTAAAAAATATTTGATTTTAATAAAGAACATTTCAAAACAAGAAAGAAAGTGAAGATGCAAAAGTATACTTAAATGAATTGGAGGAAAAAAGAAGGAGCATAGGTTGTGGCATATTATACTTGAAATAAAATTCTAGCTTATGAGATCAGACAAGATCAGGTGCATTCAGGGTGGTATGGCCATAGATTTTAAATACAATATTAAAGGAAGGTCTATTCTAATACACAGAAGGATATCTGAGAAACTAGAAATGGATACAAGAATGAAAAAATGTTCTAAAATTGATTGTTGTAATGAATAAGCAGCTCTCTTTAATATATTTAAACTGATGAATTTTATGATATACAAATGGTATGTGAATAACTCTGTTAAAAAGTAATAGTCTCACAAACTTTCTGCTGTCCCCTTAGACAACTTACAAATTTATTGAAGGAACTCAAGTACATTTTTTTCAGTTCTATGAAGATAAACTTTTAAAAATGGCAGTATCTATTTATTTATTATAAACACTAGTTACTTTTCTCTGCTATCACAATTTACTTTGAAGAAAACTGTGTACTAAATTCAGAAAATATAGTTTTTTCAAAACAAAGTTAAAAATTTTTAATGACAACAATTTTCTGAAATTCATACTCTGGAGCTGCATATTCTGTTAATGAAGCAAAATAGTATGAAAGAACACACAGACTGACTAGAGAAATGTCAATAGAGAAATCAATAAACTCAAAGAAGGATGAAATAGAGGATATGAATGCCTCATGATTACTAAGCAGACGTCAATTCATAGCTGCATCCCTACAGAAAAGAAAGTCAATCAATTGCTCTAATATTTAGAAAAACATTTAATCTAAAGCTGATTAAACAAAATCAAAAAGTCTCAATCTAATAACAAATTATTTGGAAATTATATATGCTTATTAAAATGTGTATGGATAGAAGGTATCTTCTGAATTATTTTTCTTGATTAGTTTAAAATATACATTATTTTACTAATAAAGAGTCCAAGTAATTTAGGACTTTGAAAATCTCTACCCTTCTTGTTGCATTTAGCTTTAAATTGTAGAGAAACTGGTAAATATACAATCTAAGTATGTTTTCTCCCTTTTTAACTATAGGAGTAGAAATTTTTCAATTCAATAAAGAACAAAAATTGTTCTAAGCAAAGTTCTTAAATAGGGAGCAAATCCTAATGGCTTATGTGTGTTCTAAAACATATCTATATACATATACATATACACATATATTTTACATGTATTTTTAAGATGACTAGTGATGTGTGAATAAATACTGTATTGATAAAATATATGAGTCGAGATCCCATAGTCACGTAAATTTAAAAGGAAAAGAGGAAAGAAAAGAGTAAAGCTATAGATAACAATCTAAGTATGCTTCATTTGCCAAATTCTATTTATACACATTTCTTTACTCTTTGTTCACTTTATTTTCTTTTTCTTGCTCTTTCTCTACAGAAAATTTAATTCTTTAGAGAAGTGGGAGGGATCAGTAGCAAAGTAATATTTAATAAATTGGTACATTTCTATGTCAGTTCTGGCAATACTTAACAATGAGTGAAATTTAGTTATTACTGTGCCATGGTTTAGCTGTGTGCTGGTTGAAACCAGATGCTCCGTGAGAAAGAGATGTGGTAATATGCTTCAGGATGATTATGGTTTTTAACCTGACAGGGCATTTGTCCCCTGGTCAGTAGCATCACTGTTAGTGGCAATTTAATTGAGAGCAGTGACCTTTGCTTTGTTGTTGTCATTGTTGTTGTTGTTTAATCTCTATGGAAGCTGGAGCCCACTTCAGTCTCCTACTAAGCACCTGATGGGTTTCAAAAGCCAAACTTCCAGTTACCAGACAAGTGCTAAACTGAATATGTAAACATTTCTGCAACCTCCTGCTTTTGACCTCCAACATAATATATAGACAATGAAACTATTGCACAGGCAAGGAGAATAAGAAATACTCACACTGAATGATTTCTCTTTCATGCTTGAAATAGTGATTTGTACTTTTTGTTTTCTAGACATGAGCTATAACCAAATTTCTCTGCCTTGGAGGGTTAATAGTTATATACTAAACTGCTGTGCAAAAATACCATTTTGAATCCATCAAACACTGAGTAATAAGCTTCCATAACTGTACGACTCGCTGAAACTGTAGGACTCACTTTTGGTCTATCTTAAAAGGTTGCCGTGGTTAAATCAGTGTTGGTATCCAGCAAAATTCTTGCATGTTGCTGTATGGCAATGAGGGAATCATCTCAGAGGGAAATTATACAGAAATTAAAGGCCATGAGAGAGAGAACCTAAGTCACTCCTCCATCAAATGTCATGCTGAAATAAATTGTTTTAAAATCACAATTTTTTGAAATCGCATTTGCTTTATCTGCACCCAATTTAATCCCAAATTTTAGAGCCACACAGCTCTGAAAATGAAATAATCAATATCTTAGTTCTAAATTCACAACACAATTCTCAAGGTATACTTCTAAAAACGTGATTTTAGTATTAAAATATACTTTTGATTTTGCATACACATATTGTTTTCTAGTAATATGATATAATAATGGTCTATATAATTTATTTAAATTTTTTGAGTATTTCATGTCAACACAGCTGTCAACACTTAATATAGGCTACTTTTTTGGATGCAATAACTCCAAAGAGTAGTGTGATTAGTAATTTTATTGAAACCAGTTTTCTCAGTTGTCTCAGACATTTTCTGAAAAGCACATTTTTAAGAAAATCCTTTAAATTTTTCCTGATTTCTTTATAATTGAGGTTTTTCTTCTCTTTCATTTTTAATTGTTGGTGGCGTTTGTTGGTTTGTTTCTTGTTTTTGTTTTGTATGATTTTCTTTATATAAATTCAGGATAAGGGCTGAGCCCCGGTGGCGTAGTGGTTGTGCATGGGACTGCGGCCCACTGGGACAGAGGTTCAATTCCAGCACTAGGCTGGGCCTCCTACTCCCACCACTAGAGAGCAGTGATGCCCAAATTAAATTCAGGATAGATAAATCTACATAGAGTGCAAGTAGAATAATAATAGCTGGGGTAGTGCAGTGAAATTTTGGAAGAAATGGTGCATTAAGATAAGAGCAATGAGCTGAGCTCCAGTGGCATAGTGGTTGTGTGTGGGACTGCGGCCCACTGGGATGGAGGCTCAATTCCAGCTTACAGGAACAAAGGCTGGGCCTCCTATTCCCACCACAGAGGGCAGTGATGCCTAAAACAAAAAGATAAGAGCAATGATTATGAAAAAGAAGAAAGTGTTCTGAAACCGATTGTGGTGTTGATTGCACAATTCTTAATATGATCAGACTATGAAATTGCATGATATATAGATTACATTCCAAAAAAACTATTTTAAAAAATAAAGCTTCTGTTGAAACTGTTTGACCATAGACCAGAAATGTGAGTAGACTTACTATCATGCAGAATACATTGGGATATAGATGCAATTGCCGTATATGCTTGTATGTAAGCCAAGTTTTCCAGCACATATTTAATGCAGTTTTTTTGGTAATAGTAGGTGCCTCATCTGATATTCAGGTTAGCTTATATTCAAGTATGTACAGTAGATTAAAATTTGGCACCTTATCCTTATGATCTATTTTTAATTTGCTCTAGTTTTTTTTATTATTTTCTGCTTCCATTTCAACTGAAGCTTTTAACTGTTTGCCTTATTCATTTTAGTTTTCTAAATTATTATTTCACTGTTTTTCTGTGTATGGAATAATGGGCGTAAATATATGTAACTAGAGACAGTAACTACAGTAGCTTGATGGTTTCTTGTGGATCAGAGGCAGGGAAGCTTGGGTGAAATGGGCAGTTAATAACGATGGGTCCAGAATGTAGAAAACGCTCTCCATCTGCTTGTGGTAATGATTGCACAGCTCTTCTTCTGCAATTCAATTGCACTATTGGATTATATGACATGGTTAACGATATGCCAATGAAACTGTTAAAAAGAGTGACCCAGTAAAGCCCAGGTGGCTTAGTGGCTGCTCGTTGGGTTGCTATCCTCAGAGTCAGCAACTGGAAGGCAACAGCTGCCCTGGGAGAGAAAGACGGCACCATCTGCGTCTTGTGCACTTTACAGAACACAGTTTTAGAAACGCCCCTGAGGGCAGTTCTCTTCCAGCTTGTCGGCTTGTTAATCGTCAGAATTGACTTGGCCGCAGTGAGTTTTGAGAAGCATTATGAATAATACTCTGATGATGGTCAATATTTTCTTTCTAATATAGATTATAGTTTCCTAATAAACCTAATGGGTACTTATTTCAACATTTATTTCACCAAGTTACAACAGATTAAGGTAAAAAATGAATACTGAAAACAATGCGATACACTAGTAGTCCTTTTTCTTTAATTACGTCTTACTTGTCACCGTCTTATTCACTTCATTAATTCTGGCTGATGTATTTCTAAATTTATTTTTTAGTGAAGCATTGGCATTTTGCCATTCAAAATTATTATTCTGTAAATGCAAATTGAGGGTAGAAAAGAGAAATCAATTCCAGGAGAAAGGTAAACATTCTTATAGATTCTAAAGAAAAGAAAAAGGAATGATTAAAATGAAATCGAAGCAGAAACATTGCACATATTGTATAAGAATAACATTTCCCTGCTTCCTGAGTCCAGTAAGGCAGAGGTGAAATAATACTTCAGAAATGAAGATAAATCACCTATTACTGTAATGGCTTGCTGGTGCCCTAACTTAGTATCTTGTTAATGTGGAACTTTGGAGACTTTAAATCCACATTATTTTTCATCCTTCTCCACATTCTAGGACTAATTTGCTACAAGGAGGAGATAATACAATGAAGACTGGATTATTCGTTGTTCATTACATCTTTTCTCAGCTTTTTCCAAACGGGCCTTGTACTTTAGTTCTAGGAATTAATTCCAAATCACCTGTGATTAAGTTTTTACCAATTCCTCATTTATTATATTCAGATTCTGAAGCTATGTCATGCTTCTAAGTGTCTGTTTTGCTTTAAGGCCCAACTCCTCCAAATGGTGATTTAATCCTCCTGTAAAACTTTACCTTACTTTATTTACTATTTTCTTAAACATCTGTGTTCACTGTCTATGCCTATTCATTAAATTCCTTGCTAGTTGGGTATGTGAAACTGTTACAGAAAAGAAATTTTTCAGTCCTACATCTGAATTCGACTTAAAGCAATTAGCAAACCTGGCTTAAATAAACGGTTATAGATCAAAAACAAACAAACAAACAAAAAATGCTCACTGCCTTTGAGCTGACTCTAAAAATTAGCAACCCTCTATAATAGTGTGGGACTATCTCTGTGGGTTTTGTAAGACTTCCTCAATCCAGAAGTAGGAAAGCTCCATCCCTTTCCCATGGAGCAGCTGGTGTGGTAAACTATTGGCCTTTCCATTTGTAGCCCAATGTTTAACCACTATGTACTTGATTTTCCAAAGGTTACTTACAAAGCAAAAGCAATGTACTGGGGTTAGGGGGTGGAATCCAAGCTATTATATCACCACAATTATGTATTAATTAAAATAATATTAATTTTCATATTCCATGCCTTATCCAGAAAAGTTGGTATTTATACCATGTCAAGAAAAATCTTTGCAGCAATATATTCTAGAAATTAGCTACTTCAAAGAGAAAGAGTCAATAAATAAAGAGAAAGAGAAGAATGGGGAGGAAAATGAGAAAGAGAAACTGCAAAATTCAGATATAAAAATGTGAATTTTGTAATATTTATAAGTATTCTTTTGGAATGTTTTAAGTGATTAAGAAAAAATATATGGATTTTGGCATCCAAAATGTAATAAATGCAATTTTAATGGTGGGTACTCCATGAATCATTGGTAGATCAAAGTCCCCCAGAAGACCCCCATAAGAAAGGTCTGCCATTCTGCTTATGAAAAGTCACCACTGTAGGCACATTATGGGCATCAGCTTTACTCTGTTACATGGGCAGCTGTCATTAATCACAATCAATTTGGAGGCAATTTATTTTCTTGGCGAAGTAACTGACACAAACTATGTACTTTCATTGAATGTATGGATGTTTAAATAGTTTGCTAATGTGGAGTATGGTTCACCTATGTTTTCCTATAAAAAACTAAAGAAAACTCACTGACATCAAGTCTGACTCACAGAGACCTTTGAAGATAGGGTGTGATTGTTCCTGTAGCATTCCAAGACTGAAGTCTCTACAGGAGTAGAGAGCCTCGTTGTTCTCCTGCATAGAAGCTGGTGGTTTCCACCTGTTGATCACGAGATTAGCAGCCCCAATATATAAGCCATCATGCTACCAGGGTTTCAGATAGAAAATACCCTTCACATTGTTGGCCATAGGATCACTTGCATCCTTTCAACTACTCAAATAGTATAAAATCCACTTCAAAAATATATATAAATGAATAGGCTTGGAAATTGTGATACGTAGGTTTATTGTGCCAAACTGGCTAATAAGAACATGTGGGATTAATAAACTCCTCACACTTAGACTGGAGGGCAAGGAGATAAATGGCTTGGTAAATTCTCTCTCTCTCTCTTTCTCTCTCTCTCTCTCTCTCTCTCTCTCTCTCTCTCTCTCCCTCTTCTCTGGTTATCTCACCAACATGAGTGGGCAGCTAGTGGGCAGCTAGTTCTCTACCTCAACTTGTGAGCTATACTACCTGGGGGACACCCAGTCCGTGAGCTTGAGTGTCCTTCGAGACCTGGTTTGCCATGCTGCTGGTTTATATATCACTTGAGCTAAAGACTGTCGAATCCTGTCATCAGGCTGACTGTTAGTGACCCGCCCTACTGTTTTCTGCCCATGGTCAGATTGCTTGCAATGCTCTGACGAAAACTCATCTGTCCGCTTCCTTGATTTTTGGTTCCAGCAGTCCCAGTGATCTGAAGAACTTTCAGTATATTAACTTTCATGGAACTGAGTCTTACTGAGCCCTCTGTACTGGGGTGTGGACCAATTAGCTATTAAATTCCTTCATGCACTCTCTCTCTTGATATATATATATATGTATATATATATATGTATTTCTTTAGAGAACCTCATATAACACAGATATGTAACAGTAATGGAATTCTAGTGGCAGAGTTGATAGACATTTGGCTGCTAATAAAAAAGTTGGCATTTTGATCCCATCAAGTGCTCTATCAGGGAAAAATTACAGCCTTGGTAATTTTACTAAGCAGTTCTATTTTAGTCTATTATATAAGGTGATATTAGAGCAGACTCTGTGATAATGAATATAGTTTTTGATATATTCCAATAAAACTTCACTCGTAACAAGATATAACAGATTAGATTTGAGCTGTGGCCTTTGCTGACCTCATGCTTTTCTATTAAAATTATATGAAGTTAATAGGAACTATGCTTTGAAATAACCTGAATTTACATTTAAGCTTATTTATTTTTATTAATATTTGATCATGGTTGCATTACTTTGTTCCCTAATTATTATGTTTGTTTCTCCCCCTGCATTTCATTTGTTTCCAATTTATCAAAACTGTATATAGATTATGTAGATGTTCTAATTCAATAAGTGGCACAATTGTTAGTCATAATGAGTGAAGTCCTTAGTTATTTAGTGATACAGTTTTTAAAGAGAATAAATTTCTCACTTTATATTTTGCTGTTGAGGGATTTTAACAATTACTAAAACTTTGCTATATTTTCCTCATACATCTGCAATGGCATAGAGAGATGAATAAGAGATGAATAAGTTTGTATATTTATGTCTTTCTTTCTTTCCGAAGGTTTAGGTAGGTAAAATGTATTTGAATTAGCATAACATACCGGCAGCAAGTAATTACATACCTATTCAGTAAATTAGTTCAGTAACTCTGGGATGTTCAATCCTGCACATTTCAAAGAAGAATTTGGCCATTACCACCTCTGAGAGATAACAACTATGCTTGGAATGTCTGTGTTATTAAGAGTAACATTTTTTTCTTTCTTGTTTATATTCTTTAACTTCAGGTCTTGGGCAATGTTAGAGAGATTTTCCTGACAATATGATGTATAATAAGGGTTGTGATTTATGGGGCATTAATTCAGTTTGTAGCAGGACTGAAGACTAAGTAAACAGGATCAGTCAAGTATTATCCATGCCTACTACAAATGATCATCAACGAAGCACTGAATAATAAGGCTCAGGTGAGCTCTCTTGCTGGATAATACTTTGTGCATATTGCCGCACACGGATGCAAGCAGCATGAATTCTGTCTGTCTGCATCTGGGGGCCCAGTTCTATTCTAACACAGCGTGTCTTGCTTTGCATTGGAATTTACTTGACAGCCATTGGTTTGGGCTTCCACAGGTATGAACCTGCAGGAAGAGGGTTTGCCTGGAATTTTGTGCCTAGTTTCTTCAAAATTCTACCCTCAAATCCATTATTGATTTAAGTCTGTATTCATTGGCTATGTTAAAATAATTAAATGTAACAGCTTTGTTGTGTTCGGTGAGTCTTATTAGGAAAATGTTAAAGTTCATAATGATCTTGGGGACTTCCATTCACAATTTCAGAAGGATGGTTCTTTGGACTGCCAGGTATGTCAAATGAGAGACAGAAATTAGCGGTCAGTGTTAATGGATATGCAAGTTGGTAGTAACATGTTTTTGTAGGGTCTTCTTGTGAGTGCAATTTTTTCTTTTCTTTTTACACTGAAACTATAAAAGTACACCTCCTAGGGTAACTTTTATCTTGCAAATCAAATGTTATTGTTAGTGAAACTTTTCAATGCATTGTCTTTGGCTGTATTTTAAATACAATGGTGGCATCTAATAGAAGTAACAGAGATTGTATGGTCCACAAAGACTAAAAGTTTTCATCTCTAATCCTTTAGAGTAAAATTTACTGATCTCTTGGATATACAATTTAAAGTTATGGAAAATTTACATATCAGAGAAACCTGAATACAGTTGAAGGTAATGAATGAAATGCATTTTAATAGCCACTTATCACCTGCCATTTAAATACAGAATCTTTGAAAGGTATAGAAAAAAATCCCTACGTCTTTTATAGCAGTGAGAACTACCCAATTATCAAATTGCATGAGGAGAATATGTTTGATAAAGGAGCTTACTTTTTTTCTCCATAGTTTAAAAGAAGTTGAGTTATTTTATTTATGTATTTATTTTTAAAATTCATTTTATTGGGGGCTCGTACAACTCAACACAATCCATACATCCATCTGTTATGTCAAGAACATTTGTATATTTGTTGCCATCTCATTTTTAAAATATTTTCTTTCTATTTGAACCCTTGGTATCAACTTCTCTTTTCACCCCTCCTTCCCCCACCCTCCCTCATGAACTTGATAATTTAAAGATTAATATTTTTTCATGTCTTATACTGGCCAATGTCTCCTTTCACCAATTTTTCTGTTGTCCATCCCCCTGGGAGGGTGTCATAGATAGATCATTGTGATTGGTTTCCCACCCCACTCCCTACCTCACTGGTATGGCTACTCTCAATATTGGTCCTGAGGTGTCTATCTTTCCTGGATTCCCCATGTTGCCAGTTGTTTTCTTTTTCTGTGGACATGCTCTAGCCATATGTGTAAAGTAGAATCAGGATTATGATTGTGAGGCAGAGGAAAGTTATATATTTCATTGGTACTATACTGCACCCGACTGGCTTGTCTCTTCCCTGTCACCCTTCTGTAAAATGCATGTCAGATTGTCTGTAGATGGGTTTTGGGTCTCCACTCCATACTCCTCCTCATTCCCAATGATACGATTTTTTTTTCTTTTGGGGACTTGATGCATGATACCTGATCCTATCAACACCTCATGATCACACAGGCTGGTGTGCTTCTTCCATGTGGGATTTGTTGCTTCTCTGCTATATGTCTGCTTGTTTATCTTCAAGCCTTTAAGACTCCAGGTGTTATAACTATTGATAGCTGGGCACCATCAGCTTTCTTCACCACATTTGCTTATGTACCCACTTTGTCATCAGCAGTCATGTCAGGAAGGTGAGCACTATGGAATGCCAGGTTGATAGAACTAAGTGTTCCTTGCATGGATGGGGTATTTGAGTAGAGATGCAATGTCTATTTGTGACCTCAATACTAAATCTATAAATATATGTACATAGATCTAGCTCCCCATTGTTATATATAAATATATTTACTTATGTACATGCCTGTATTTAGACCTCTATAAATGACCTTTGCCTCCTACTTCTTTTCTCTATTTTGAGTTCTAAGTGATGGTGGGACTTCTGCTGGCATAGTGGTTATGAATGAGGCTCCTAACTGCAAGGTTACTCCTGGAAAGAATTACTGTCTACAAAACACTTAGGGGGAACTCTGTCTACCAGGTGGCTATGAGTTTCAATGTGTATCAAGGTAGTAAGTTTTTTTTTCTTTTTAAACAATGGTAATTGTCAATGGAAGGCTATGTAAGCAGACATTTCAAGAGAAATTGTTGTACTGTCGTCAGTTATTCATAGGAGACTGAGATATCAATAGGAGAATCCGCATGTTATCCAGTGTCATATTGTAAAACCACTCATTGGAGAGAGAGATGAAGACCTACAACAGAAATATAAAGGGCAAATTGTGACAAAGATGAATGACATAAACTCCCCACTCTCAAAGCTTTGCACCTATGAAGAAGTTGCAGAATCACCAAGGAACAAGGAAACAACCTATTCCATTTGAGGTATCAAAGTTTTTGGCAAAATGAACAGATACAGTAGAACTCTGTACCTCCAGGCTCACCTGTTTCAGAAGGAGTACCAAGATGTGATGCAGTGGAAATCCGAATCAAATTTCCCATAAGAAATAATTGAAAACAGATTAATCCAACTTGGACACCAAGTTTTTACCCTAATCTTCCCTTTATATATAAAACATTGCATGGTGTCTTCAATGTAAATGAGGTCAGAGTTAAATAATATAATTTAAATAAGAAAAAATAACAAAAAATCTTTTTAAAACTACAATAAGGCCCAGATACTGAGATTGATGAGGATATGAATCTGTGGACCTGGACGTGGAGAGGGATAGAGAGAAAGGCATTGTTTGGAAGGGGAGTCCCCTTCCATAAAATCAACTGGTAGCTACCTTTCCAGAATTTTTTCCCCTTCTATCATTAGAATATGTCTGCCTTCCTTTAAATAATATCTGTCTAATGTGGTCTGCAGTTGGTGTTTCCTTAACTGTTTTCTAAAAGGGTTTACTAAATTATCAACAATATTGCTAACAAGGTTAACCAGTTTCTTATCATGATGATTTTTTTGAAAAAGCTCTTTCTAAGGACACATGTTTTTTTTATCTAAAAATAATACAAAAAGCCACAAAGTGAAACTTATAGCAAAGTGCTTGAAACACAGTCACAAAGTTTTAAACAACACATGTGTACCAACAATACCAACATTGAGTGACTGAAACACAAACTCCTTTGTTTACAAAATTCAGGTGTGTCAGGTTGGATTCCAATGTTTTGTTTCAGCTCTCATACAAATTTTTCTCGAGATTTTGCTTTAAAGTCCAATTATGGTATGTCGAGTACCAATGCAGCTGAGTACTGGGGTTCTTCTGTAAATGGGCATTTACTGAAGAAGCTACAGATGTGAAAGTTCTAGAGAAAATAGAATGCATGAGTGCTAGTCGGGGTAGACTACAGGAACAAACTTCAGAGACACGCATATAGTTATAAGGAAAGACTTTATATACAAAAGGAATGGGACAAGGAAAAACCATCCCAGCTCAGTCCAGTTCAAAGTCACAACCAACCCATATACCTGAAATCAGTCCACAAAATCTTCCTCCGACTCATAAAGTCACAGGTCAGTGGGCGCAGAATCCTGGTGCTGGCAGGGCACCTTGCCTCCAGAGCCCAGGGTCCATCAACAGCAGAAGCAACTCATCGCTGGCAGAGGTCTCTACCGGCCGCCCCAGCCTCAGAGGCCTGGCTCCATCAGAGCAAGGCTGTGTGGTCTCTCCGCCGGCTCCTCCAGCTTCTCGAACGCTGCCAGCTTGTCTTGTCTGTGATTAATCATCTCTGAAACTAACTCCCAACAACTGCGGAAGATAGCTTCTCATCTTCATGAGGGAAATATCACGAGATTTCCCAGAAGTCTCAGAAGAAAGCCATGCCCACATAGAGGCCTCTTTGACTACTCAATGGCTATCTCTAGATTAACAGGCTAGACTCCACCCCTACATTTCAATCATCAAATTAACATAAGCAAAGACTGCCACAAGTTGAAAAGGACATTTGAAGTTTCAAAAAGAAAGTGTAGAGATGTATGGGGATGAGAAAATAGTAAAGATCCAATGATTGGTGATGCTCTCATTTAGTTTCTGTTCAGTCTTCAGCTTTAGGAGATGGGTACAGAAATACCTAACATTGTCCCCAAAACTCAATGGGATGAAGCCTCTGACAGAAACTGTCTACTTTCAGCTCCACTATTTCTTGTAGGAGGATGTTAAAAATATTATTTAAAGTCATAATGAGTCCTCTTTATTTCAACACAAATTAATAGAACCAGTACAAGATCTTGATAAGGAAACCTATGCAGCTTTCATATCACAAATTAACTTTTGCTTTTATGTTGTGAAAACACTTTAAGTATCATTCTTCAATAAAACTAAAGTTGTTATTTTCATTATTAACTTAAAACCTTATTGTCAAAAAGGATTTTTGACTTTCACCAGATGGCTAAAGAAGTTCATAGGATTAAAGCATCCCAGGCTGAAGACCAGGTTTCAGACACTTCGAGTCTAAAGTGACTATTTCAGTGAATCCAAGCCTTGGCCAACAGAGCATTATGAGGAAGAGACCCTGTGGAGAGAGGGAAAAATAACAACAGCATTACTTCAATTCGTTTGGAGTTAAAACACTCAACTTGAGTCATAGTTCATTCACTGACTATTCACAATTTTGTTCAAATTGGTGATAATAAAAGAAATAGAAAAATTATTTTAAGATTAAGATAGAAAATTAGCATGCATACAAAGCATGGCAAAAATGATCTGGTAAATATTCTATAAAAACTATTTAAAACTTCCTTCAGCAATGTAAAAGATTCCTCAAAATTATCACAGATAATTTTATTTTTAAAAATAATCAGAAAAATCTGGTGTTACCAATCTTCACTTTGCCTTTTTGAAGTAATGATGATGGCTTGTTTAATCGACTTAGGACGTTCCTTGTTTGTGAATGATGATACTTACTGTTCTACATTGCTATATTATATGGTTAATCTCTTACTTTTGAAATATATAAGATAAATTTTGATTGTTTTTATGGATTACCAGAAAGCAGACACTGCAACTAAGACCTCTGTGACACTGTCATATGAAGGAGTTTAGCAGTAGGGGAGCAAAAGGGAAGGACAGGAAAATAGATAGGAGGAATAGACATTGCAAGATGATTATCACTTCATATTAAAATATGTTGGACTGAGCCCCAGTGGCTTAGTGGTTGAGTGTGGGACTGCAGCCCACTGGGTTGGCAGTTCAAATCCAGCAACAGCTCTCCAGGAGCAAAGACTGAACCTCCTGCTCCCACCAGAGGTCAGTCATGCCGCCCCAAAACAAAAACAACAGCAAAAAATGCAATTTGTTAACTGTTTGATATTGTGTGACATTTTCAGCAGTAAAAATACATATATCTCTCAGCAGAATGGGAGAAGAAGTAAGACTCTATCTCTTGGTTCCCAAATTTCTTAATAAAATATTTGCATTATTAAAGTTTAACAGATCCCCCAAAAGTTGCTGTTGCTTTTTCATAGGTGTAAAAGAATTTCTTATCTTAGGATCATCAGGGAAATTCTAGGGTTGCAGATCAAAAGTATGTCTATTGAGTACTGGTGAAGCCCTGCTCAGAAAGACATCAGAATGTAGCACAAAAGGTGCCAGGTGTTGTCTCAGCAATATCTGAGCTCGAACCCACACTAATGAGGAAAATCTCAAGCGCTCAGGAGGAGTTGCCTCATATAAGTGGTAGATAGATCATTTTTCTCATAAACACTGGGGCATTTTCAATTTGTTTTTAAATTGGGTATATATATACATATATATGTATATAGATTTAAATTGTTGAAGAGTATAGTACGCTAGTTCTGTTTTAAAGATATTTATTTTTATGAATTAATGTCAAGCCTAGCTTTTACTGTAAACTATTAGAAATATGTTAGAAATTTTCTTTAGCACCAATTAAAATAAATTATTCTTCTTACCCATTAAGATTACCTTTCTATTATATGTAAATAGATTCAAATCTAAATGCTGATACACTGCTACTATGAAAACGATACAAAGTTTCAATCAACCTTCAATAAATAGTACCTATATTTTGGCTACTTATAGTTCAAGAATAACTTGTAGTAAGTTGTGAGACACCTTTTAAAAAGAAACTTTTTCTTGTATCAGAAAGCAAGCGTTTTTGTTTTCTTATTTTCATTTATTCCTGAAACACCAAGTAAAATGATGAGAGTGTTCACAAAGATAAATTATTTATTAAAATAATGAAATAAACATTCAAAGAAAAATGATTATTTCTCCCTACAATAGGCTATTGAATTCCCCATTTCTTTGTTATCCATGGCATTGGAAGTAGAATTAAGTTCTAAAATTATCGCTATAAATTCTTGTCTTTTATAAGAGGGATATTTTATGGTTGATTGCAAGCTCAATGTCCCATATTAGCAATTCATCATTTTACAATATTAATATTCATTTTTACTAAATATGGAAACCTCATATAATCAGCAATTTCCTCATCAATTTGGGGAAATCAAATTCATTATTAAGAGATAGTATAATATTAACAGTGAAATGCCATTCCTAGTTTAAAAATAAACAAGTCTTGATTTACCTATTATTTCTAATTTTACATCTTATGATAAGACATAAACCTTATAATGCAGTTTCTAAATCCTTTCAAAGAGTATTTAGTATATTTCATTCAAGCTACTGCCTTAGAGAGAGAATAATGAGAAATGAACAAACAAAACAAAGGAAAGATGAAGCTTTTGTTTCTTTAGGATACCTAAGGGAACCATGAAATCACTTCTTATATTTTAAACATAGTCTATAGTCTCAGATATTTTCATTGTTTTACCAATATAAGATCTATGTAGCTATAAATTATATTCACTAATCTAAGAAAAATATCAAGGTATCAAAGAACAGCTTGTTAGTAGCAGTTAATGAATGATACCCAAACACAAACTCACTGTCCTTGAGTTATGACCTCTGTGTAATGACTCTTAAGACAGGGTAGAACTGGCCCCAAGAGTTTTTTTATGGCTAAATCTGTTACTGGATTACAAAGCCTTACCTTTACCCAATGGAAAAGCTGATGGCTTTGAACTACTGATCATGTGGTTAGCAGCCCAGTATGTAAAGCATAACCACACAGGGCTCCTTTGTTTTACCTAAGGGATCTAAATAAATACATAAAAATAAAATCAAGAGTCCTGTTTCAAGGAGAACAGACTACCTAGACACTGAGGACTAATCATACTTCAGTGAATGCTTCCTCTTTGTTAGCATTTTAAAATCACATGAATAGGGTCTATGAGGCACTGAGTATGCTTCCTCTCTGACATTTTACAACACATTAATAGGTTCAATGAAGTCACAGAAATCACAGGTGATGAGAATTATGGGATTGGGGCTTTTGATTAAGTCATAAGGAACTTTAAAGACCAAAGGAGACACAATCAAGAATACCAGATGGATTTCTAACTTATCATGTGACAGTTACAAAGAGCAGAGACCCAACTGCTAGCCAGATAAACATAAAATCTCACAACACTGTCTTATCGATGGCCATTTACTTCCCCCTATTCATTAGAGTGAGCTTTCAAGGGAGTTTTTGTAATGGCACAGTAGAGAATGGAAATGCCAGCATGCAGAGCAGGGTAAGTACATGAATCAGACTCAGATGTGGTAGAGACTTTGCAATCATTGGATTAGAAATTTAAAACAACTATACTTGCAATGAGAGCAGCTGCCAGGCCACCTGGAGTTTTGCTTTGGGCTTCTCACCATAAATCCATGGGGCTGCGTCCAAGAGGACAAGAAGGTCATCTGCATGGACAGCATGCAGGGTCATGATCGCATCAAAGGGACTTGGCACAGGTGGTGTTGACTTGATAGGAATAATATTAAAAGTTATCTAATGAGAACAAAATAAATAACAGAATAAAAAGACACACTGGAAATGAAATCAAAGAGAGACCCTAAAGAGAAATCAAAAGAAAATAGAAGAAATCAAGCACTATAGCAGAATTTTAGAAGTTCTTCATGGACTTATAAGTAAAAAGGACATGGCCAAGTGAGTTAGAAGATGTCTTGAGGAAACATCTTTGAAGGAAACAAAACAAAGATATTAAACAACATCCAAAGAAGCAAACAATTCAAGAATCGCTGAACAATTGCAGAAAGTATTACATATGCTAATAGGATTCAAACCGTCAAATGCTCCACCACTTAGGTGTCAAGTGTGTCATACTCTAGTGACTCCTGTGTTGTTGTGATGTGGGAAGCTATTTCCTTGATATTTCCAATGCCAGCCTAGGCACCCAAAGTGAACCGATTTCAACAGAGCTTCTAGCCTAAGCACTGACAAGGACTCAGCTATCCTCTTCTGAAGATGGAAAACTTTCTGAATAGATTGAAAATACTGCCAATTACTGAAGAGCTTGTGCCTGAGGACAGTTCCCTGAGATTGGAGGACACTCAACCTGTCATGGTGGAGGAGCAGCATTCTCAGAGTAGAGTCAGTCATGGTACCATGAATTATGGAAAGCCCATGGGCATTTAGATGTGCCAACAATGAGGTTGTCTCACACAAGCCTCTCTATGTTTAGATCTAGGTTTTAGAAATCAGTGCAATGGCCAAACAGTGCTCATAGACAATAGTCACGAAGAAAGAGTTTATTGAGGAAGTTAATAGGTTCCAGAGGTCCTCAAACTGTGGCCACAGGCCACATGGGGTCTGCTGAGGACATTTATCTAGCCCCCCAGGTGTTTTTGCCGCCATTGCTGTCCTGCTTAGCAACCGACTCACCCCGGGCCAGCAGTTGATTTGTTCATAGTTTTTTATGTGTTTTTTTTTTAAACTCTAGTCCCGCGCTCCAAGAGTCTGAGGGACAGTGAACTGGCCACCTGTTTAAAAAGTTTGAAAACCCCTGGATTACAATATAGGTTAGAAATGCTCAGGACACAATTGTTCAACCAAATCATGCTACAGAGTTCTTTCAGGTCTCCTCATCCATATCTAAAAGGCATGCGACTCCAGTGTAAGGTTCCCCCAATGGCATTCAGGTCAAGGTCTGTGGATCATTGAACCTAACTCTTCCGATTACATTCCCAGAGTTACTCACTCCACAAGCCAGTCTCCTGTCCCCAAGCTCTTAGCTGCACTTGCTCTCTGGACTGGGGAAGGCTCGCTCTGTCTCAGGCTTCCACTCCCAGTGGTGCTACTATTGCTGCTCCACTGCCCCTCCTTGGAGGTCAAAACTGTCCATGACATTCACTGAGCAGGGGCCTCTGGGACCAGAGGACATTCTCCGCTCCAGACTCTTGGTGGTAGTGAAATTACTTCCTGCTGCTCCTCACAGGTCCATCTTATATCCAGTGGCCATATTAAACAACTCACTGACTCCAATGAGCCACCAACTTCAAATGTGAAATTATATGATTTTTTCTGTTAGGTCTCAGGGAGTCAGTTTCACCTTATGGTGACATGAGGAGCAGCAAAACAAAGCACAGTCCAGTTATGTTTGCACTCATGGTTGCAACCGCTCTGTCAAACCGTTTCCTTTAAATGTTCCTCTTTTTCTTTATACTTTCACTTTACCAATCATGATGTTCTTTTCCAGGGCATGGCTTCTCCTCTATGACAAAATAGGTGATATGAAACCCTAGTATCTTTCTTCTTCCAGTACAGATGTGTTGGTTCTTTCCTAGTACATGGTGCTATCATCATCCTCCACCAGCACCATGAGTCAATTGCATCAAGGTATCACGTATCTGTCTGTCTGCTATAATTGGGTAGTTTATGTGTTCCTATAATGTTAAAAGTTATGTTATTGTCATTTAAAATACCAGCAGAGTGACAAAAAATGAGCTGAGACTAGAACATGATGGAGGAATTAGTTATCCTCTTCTGCAAACATATCCAATGAAAGCCTTATGAATCACAACAGAATGCTGTCAGGAAAGTTAGAAGTCATTAACAGCAGCAGAACATTCTCAAAGATGGTCAAAGCAATTTTCCTAACATATGCAATGCATTCTTGCTTTTTTGACTCTTGCCTTGCAGCATTTCCTCATGCCTAATACCTGTGTCACATTTTGTAAATCTCCTTAGCTGAATATCATTTCCTTTTTGTATTTTTTGTTGTATGTGTGAGAGGGAGGTGAAATAATAGTCTGTACTCCATTATCTTCCCAGAGTCCATCTGGCAAGATTTTTTTAGATAAAATACCAAAATTATAATCCATAAAATAAAATTTCATAAAAGATTACTTGCAGAACATTAAATTTAGAATTCTTATTTTTAAAGACACATCTACAGGAATGGGAAAATAAGTCACTGATGGGAGAAAATAAAAATAGATGCAGCACACATGTCTGTTATTTTATTTTATATAAAATAATACTAAAATTTTTAAGAGTAATTAGAAAACAGAAAGCATGATTCAAAGATGAGCAAATTAACTTGCTAATTAATGGTTCACCAAAGAAAATAGAAAAATCAGCACATTAGTCTAGAAAGATGTTCAACAGTCGATGTCCTTGATGCTGTGGCCATGAGGTGCTGCTGAGTCAATGTATGCCCAGAGTGTCTTTCTTTCTTTTTTGTTGTTGTTTGTTTGTTTATTTGTTTGTTTTGTTTTGTTCTGAGCCTCACTGCCTGCTGGTGTTTGTGGGACCCACCCAGTGCTGCTCCTGAGAGCTGCCGCTGGATTTGAACCACCAAGCCCATGGTCTACAGTCCTGCACTCAACCACTTATGCTACCAGGGCTCAGTCCTCTTTCTTTCTTTTAAACGAGTCCTAGAGTTATATCAAGTATTCATGGGACTGCTCTCTCAAGGTCAGGGGTTCAAACTAGCTGAACCATGGAAGGAAGATGATTTACAATCTTGAAAATCTTAATAATACTCTCTCCAAGTAGAAATAGATTCAGTAGCAGTGGGTGAGCTATGAATAATCTTTATGCAAGAGATTTTCAGCTTGTAGTAGTTACAGATACTAAAAATGGCAAAAGATGATGAAAATGTGAAGAAATACAAACTTTCCTTAATTGATAGAAAGAATGCTAAATGATACAGCCATTTTTTATTGACAGAAAGTGTCTTAAATTGTGTGATAGTTTTTTGAGGGGCAGCATGGTATCTGTATGAAGATATGGGTGGGGTTTAGCCGGTGTTGTATTTGCAGCTGTGACATCTTTTGGAAGGGCAGCTGTGATAAATGACTCTTTGGACATCAATTGGTCTCTCTCTATCTGTCTCTCTGTCTCTCTCATTCTCTTCTTCCTTGTTTGAGCCAGTAAGCTGTGTAATTCAGCTTTCCTGCCTCATCGCATGTGTTTTGCTACCTGTGAGTGGTGCAGGACTCTGTACCACCTAACTGAGCCAACTGTGGACTGCATTGCTAGATGTCTCACCTCCAGCTAGACACCTCATATTGCTACACCATGAGACTGCCATGACTTGTTCCACCATGATGTGCTATTGGCCTTTGCTACATTTGGTCACCTTCTCTTACTACTTTCTGCTTAGTTGACATTTGAGCTAGTAGTCACATAACTAGGACACATCTTCTGTATATTACCAGACTCACCAAGCACTTGAATTGAACTGAGATCTCTGTACTGCTCTATGAACAATTTTTTTGGCATCTCTGCCCTCTGGTGGTAGTGGGAGCTACCCAGCCTTGCTGCTACTGGATTTGAACACTGAACTATTTTTTTTAACTATTTTGTTTTTAAAATTAGTTTTTAACTCTATAAACTTATATCTGTATCTATGTCTATCTATCATCTATATCTATCTATCTATCTAATCATCTATCATCTATCATCTATCTATCATATCTCTATCTATCATCTCTTATCATTAAATAATGAGTGTCCTTCCTGGTTTTAATTCTCTAGAGACCTCTGTGTGATACAAGATGTACCAAGAGTGGGGTACTAGAAAAAAAATGAGGAAGATAGATAGTGTGACTTCGTCAGATATCTTCCTTGTGGTAGGTATTATTTTTGGTTAGCCAGAAGTAAGTTTTGGCAATGGAAGTTACTCAGTTGTTTTCTGGAAAGGGTATGGGAAGTGAAGTGAAGATCTTAATTTTTAGATAGTGTCTTTGGTTGTTGCTAACTGAATGGTAAATAAGAAGGTAATGGATGTCAAATTGCATGGGTGGAGGAGGAAGGTTGGAAGAGAAACCCCTGTAAGAGGCAATAGCCATGTGGGTTAATCAAAATGGTTGACTGAAGCCTTAGTCCTAGTTAATACAGCAAAAGGCCTAAGGCTATATTGCATATGCATGGAATAATTTACAGAAGAGTTGATTTAATTTGACTGCTTCAAGACTGTATTTAGGAACTGGCTGTACTAAGATTATACTGATTTCTTCTATCTATTGTTATTAATATAGTGGGTTGTATACATGATTATTGGGAATTAAGAATAGAGAGTTTGCAATTCAAGTGATTCAAGCATTAAATTGGATCTGTTAAATGGGATTAGTAAATAAGTACAAAGGTTAACTTCACCCAGTGCTTTGAGGGCTGAGGACATTTACATTTGAAAGACTTGCTACGAGAGCTATTAGAAGAATGACAAAAAACAAGCAGACAAACAAACAAATTAATCAAAAAGACCATTTGGACTTTTTGAATTTTGAAATGCAGGTTTTCTCCTGAAGCAGGAAAAATCTGGAACCTGGAAGGAACTCTACTCTCTAAGACTAAGCATTAAATGGAGCATTCAGACAGCCTTAAATACTCACTAGGTAACAGCCTGGATCCATTTGTTGAATGAAAGTAGAATAATACAATGGCAGAGTGATGAACTGAAAATGATCAGTGATACATGTGGATCTGGTTCACAATATCTCACTAGAGGAGAGACAAGAGTGTGTGGGGGGTGGTATGAAGATTAAAGAGTTGGATGGGTATTGAGCCTATGGCATGACCTAATCCAAAGGACTTAAGGTTGTTTGGAATTTTTGAATGGGCCCATAGCCCAGAGGCAAGGCAGCCAATGAGGCTAACTGAGGCAGCCCACTTTGAGTTGACAGAACCTGAGCAGATGAAGATGAAATTTTTTAACCTGTGAATTAGTGCATATTAATAATGACTTTATGGATAGCCTTCTCTGATTTGACTTTGTTCATGGATGCAGACTCACAATGTTACAAATGGAATGAAGCATTTTCACATCAAAGAACATGCTGGTCTCCTCCGAGCAATGGGTTGATAGATATGTTCAGTAATCAAATTGGATACCAAAAATGATGGGCAAGAGGGAAGATAAAAGTAGGAAGTGGCTGATGTAGAAACATTCATGGGCTGGGAATGATGTTGATAAAATTATATAATTTAAGTTTAGGTATTTGCATAGCTTCAACTGATAGACATTGAATATTTTGTTCATCTAGAGATACTATTTTGAAAGTAGGACTGGCACAATTTACAGTTGTACACATTTTAGTTTTATTCTGTTAGAGACAAATATGATTTTATAACTATTTTTGTTACGTTTTATGTATAGCTACAGAGTTGTGACAAGGGGCAGTCTGTAGTAGAGAATGTTATGTCACCTTGAAGGTATATAAATGTATAGCAGTGGCTTCCAACCTGTCAATCAGACCACAGCCTGATGGTGCCTTCACTGGGGTGATGGCCTGCTCCTAAGGAGAGTCTTGTGAGACTTCCCCTTGGCTGCCTGCATACTCCTTCTTCCTGGCCACCCTGAGGATTGCCAGAGCCCTACTTTGTTTCCATCAATCTTGGATACACATAACCATGCCACCACTAGCCTGTGATCTTCCTGAATTCTACAAAATTGAGTGTGGCTGTGAGAGTTTAAAGAAGGACTTTTGGACTAATGTTGCATTTGTGGATATGAGTTGAACTGGTTTGGGATATTTTCTGGATATACAATTCCTGCTATAAAACTCTGTCTTGTACATATATGTGCTACTGGATTTTCTTTCTCTAGTTCAACCAATCTAGCACACATGGCTAATCATTGAATTACCATATAATTCAGACTATAAAGCATAATACTAGTTCTGGGATATTACTCAAGTGAATTGAAAATGCATGTCTATAATAAAGGCAGCATATGAACACTTACAGCAGGCTTATTCTTAATAAGTTCTCTGTCAATAGATGGCAAATTGAACTAACTGGGAGAACCAAAGAATGCAATATTACTTAGCAATAAAAATAAATGTATATATGATATAAGGTACATAAGTCAATGTTGATAAAATAAAGAAGCCTGTAGGAGGAAAGTGACAGGCTCTATGACAACAATTTTATGAGACTTCTGAGGCTAAACAATTCTGTGAGTCTTCCACATATACCAATGATTTCCAAAGGCTCAGTGGGCGGCAGAGAAGGTTGCACAGGGGAAGCCTAGGATATTTTAAGGACATTATACATGATACTATAATAGTGGATATATTACATGATACTTTCTTTAGACACATTGAATTATGTAACACAAAGAGAGAATCCAAATGTTCTCTCCTATCCTGTAGGGTTCTTATGAGCCAGAATTACTTTAATGGCCAAGACTTTGGATTTCATTTTGGTATATAGTCACTGTGAAGTGGAATTGACTCAGTGGAAGCAAGCTATACTGATGTAATTATTACAAAAGTTTAGTAATAACAATATCATTTCTTAGAGGTTGCTAGATATTGTCAAGTCAATGATTATGAAAAGAAAAATGTATTGTCGTTGTTGTTGTTTCTTGTTAGGTGCCATCAAATGGGTTTTGACCTGTAGCAACCGTGTGCAAAACAGAATGAAATGCCAGGTCCTGGGACATCCTCACTAATGCTCTATTTCAAGAAATTGGTAGGAAACATATGTGTAAGCCATGGTAGTATTAAATAACTATTCCAGCTCGCATAACACTTTCCAGCATTATAATTTTAACTCTGGCAGTCAAGCACTAGAGTCCCTCTTGTTAGCTATTGTTTTATAGGAACCAGTATGTAAATTTATTCAGTAAATTGTGAAACATTCCTGATTTTGATATCACTTTTATGCAATTCTATGTTTATTATTCAACATGTCTTTGCATGTTTAGGAGCATATTTTATAATACTAAAACTATTTTATTAACATAAATGCTAACTTATGATTTTAATACATTTCCCACTACTCTAGCATTCTATTGCAAAATTATATTTTAAAATGATGCTGGAATATATTGTATGTGTTCTTAGTTGTGTTTTTTTTTAAATATCCTACTATATTTTCTTTTGTATGATCTATATTACTTCCCATCACTCAATGAAGTGCTTATTCACTATGGAAAGCAATCAATTTATTGACTTCTTAGTTTGAACACAGGGAAAAAAACTAAAACTTTAATCCTGAAACATGCTCTACCTGTAAAAAAAATTAAAAATTAAATAGGAAAACCAGGCAATGCCATACCTCTCTCACTGCAACACATCATCTTTCTTGAGTGCAAATATATGCAGAACTACCACATATTTCACATATGTACCTGATTTAAACGAATCTTTTTTCTTTACAAATATGTGCTATATCTCTTGCTCTTATTATTGACTTGAAATACTTTATCTAAGAAGTGATTTGTACATTATATTTTACAAATAATACAGCTTGATATATGTTGGCAGATAATAGGATCATTTTATGCACATGCAAGAGCTAATATTTTGAGTTGTTACTGTAAAAGGCTACATACATTCCTTGCAAACTCTAAATCTTTTTCCAGTGGCATGCTATACAATTTTTGCTATCATATCCTAGGTATATTAAAAAATAGGAGGTTCTGTTGAATTCATTCTGATGTTCCAATCCACACTGACCTCACGGGTTTCAGAGTAGAATTATGGTCCACAGGGTATTATTATCCACAATGACTTATTTTTCAAATGCAGATCACTTAACCTTTTCTCTGAGGTAGCTCTAGATGAAGTTGAACTTCTGCCCTTTCAATTAACAATTGAGGATGCTGATCATTCACACTGGTCTGGTACTCCTTTGGGTCTATTAAAAACAACACAATGCACAGCAAAACAAAACACTGTTGCCCAGCAGATGCGAGCTCATAGAGACCCCAGAGGACAGAGCCAAAATGCTCCAGAGTGGTTTCGAGGTTTTCAATCGTTAATGAAGTAGAGTCTTCTGTTTCTTCTGTGCAGCTGCTGGATTTAGCCTGTGAACCTTTCAGTTATCAGCTGTATAATCAAGCTCTAGCTAACAGAGCAATATAATGATTATTACTCTGGTTGTCTTCCTTCCTCCATTTGTCCATCAGTTTGTCATATTGTGGTAGTTTGCAGGTTGCTTCGATGATGCACTGCCAAGTGCAAGGTCAGTGGTTCAAAATCATCAGCTTGTTTCAAGGGAGAAATACCAGGTTTTCTATTCCTATGGGAAGTTTCAATGTCAGAAACCAACAGACTGTTCCACCCTGTCCTATAGGGTCACGTGGACTAGCAATCACCTCAGTGCCCATGCATTAGTGATGAGGGGAGCGCATGTTCCCTGCAGGTCCCATAGCGGAGAGGTCACCGGTTACTCATTGTGAACAGGTTTCAGTGGAGCTTCCTCGCTATGACTAGGAAGACAGACGAGGTGGACCAATTCTGCGCAACTGGCCTCTGATGTAGAAGCACACTATTTCATATAGTTCTAGGGATGAGTTCCTTGGGTTCAAAGGCATTTACAATATCACTGGGGAAGAGTTGCCTCCTGGTAATGTAATCAATCTTAGCTACATAGTCTCTCAACCGCGCACACCCTTGGACCCAGAACTGTGTGGGCAATGATACAGTGCTCTTTTTTTAGTAGCATTACCTCATGCTCACTTTTTCAGGGAGATCCCAGTCCTGCTTCTGAGATGGCCCATTTCATACCTTGCTTTTCCACCGCCTGCCTGTCAACATGTCATACTGGGGTGGCTGCTGTTGCTGTGATCCCGAACGCGATGGCGCTGGCATTTCAAATGCCAGCCAGGTTACCCAAAGTGACCAGAATTCTACAGGGCTTCCAGTCTAAGAACAGATGACAAAGAGGGACTCGAATCCCCACTGCCAAGGAAGAAGCCACTAAAAACCTTATTAAATATCTTTGAATCATTGCCAAATGCCCAGGCAGAATGGCAAAACGGACCAATCTTCACAGCAGATTCCATATACCGATATGGTTGTATACAATCACTTAATGGTGAGAATTATAAAAACTATGATCAGAGATGCCATAAATTCCTCTACCACATATTGATGTAGATGATTTATGGAGGCATTACAAATGTTTATACTTTGCTAAAGGTTTTGTTATAACATTTCAAATTAGGAATAAATCTGTTCCCACCAACAAGAACTCAATATTCTGAATAACAATTGTGTTGGGACAGTTCCTACAACTTTTCTACTTAGCATAAAGGGGGAAGTTCAACAATAGTCTAAGTAGCTATGTGAACCAAATATGATTAAAATGGGTATAAATGTGTGGAGCTTCCTTTTTTTCTTCATAGATAATAATTTTGAGATTTAGAGAGAATGCATGTTTGTCTATGGGGGCAAAAGTAAAATCGGTAAAGTTTACCTTAGCTCTCTCTTGAGTTTCACATTTCTCTGAATTATTTTATATCACGGGCTGAGCCCCGGTGGCGTAGTGGTTGTGCGCGGGACTGCGGCCCACTGGGATGGAGGTTCAATTCCAGCTCCCAGGAGCAAAGGCTGGGCCTCCTACCCACCACCAGGGCAGTGATGCCTCAAAAAAAAAAAACAAAAAAAAAATCAAAAAAAAAATATATCACACTGCACTATAGTGAAATTTGCTATATTTATAACTTATAATAATCATTATAATATTTACAATGCAATTATCCTGCATATCAATATGCTAGATAACCCTTTCATATATTTTCACTTTTTTATATTTTATGAAAATTCTTTGCAGATTCTATTTGTACCTCAACATAAAAGTTAATTATGAGATATATTAACATATTTTTGGAACTATTTGTGTGAGAAAAGTTATTGAAAGTCTTTTAACTTTTATTTGAATTCAAAATTAAATTAATAAGGTAGCTCAACTCAGGAAAAATAAGTATAATTGGTATTGAGTTATTTTCCAGATGCATTCAATTGTTAGTTAGAATAGAGAATACTGATATATTATACTTGTATTCTTAATTTCAAATTGGGAAAAACCCACTGATATAAAGATTATCTCTTGTTCTTATATTTTCATTTCTTTAAATATATTTTAGATAAAAATTATAAGATATTTAATATTATTGAGAGTTAAATTGCTAGGGAGATTTTATTTTCTTTTTTTGGGGGGGGCATCACTTGCTCTCTGGTGGCTGTGGGAGCTATCCAGCCTTGCTGCTGCTGGATTTGATCCACCAAGCCCGTGGGCAGCAGTCCCACACTCAATCAATATGCCACCAGCGCTAGGGAGATTTTCAATGTATTTTAGTGCATACTCTAAGTTATAGGAGTCATTAATATACAGCACTCACTCTTAAAAGTACTTTACATATCTAATCACATAAAATACTCATGCAAATAATGATGTGAATACTACTATTGTCCTCTATTAAAAATGAAAATACTGTATCATGAAAAAGATAAGTGGCTTTACAAATTCCGCAGCAGAGTGTCCAATTTTAAGACTCAGGAATCTTAACTGTGGTCATTCTGCCATGTATTTCACATCACAATTTTAATATAAAGTTCTGTTCATTTTGCTAAAAGAACTAATTTAATATTTGTGAATTACTGTCTGTGTGTACTCAGTGGTATATTACAAAAATCGCAACAACACTGTAATCCTTATGATAGTTACATTTGGCTTGTTAGTAATTTGAAAATTTTAAGCAGAAACAGTCAGTATTGTAATGAAATAATTCATGTTTAAGTTTATGTTGCAGTTGAAGAAAATTAAAACAATTTCATGAGAGCTAGAGTAAAAACTTCAGTATATTCCACTTGAGTTTACGGATCATTTCAGGAATAAAATATATTTCAAACTGAACACTGTTGCTCATAACCAAATGAGTTACGGAATGAAAATTAAAGCCTCATACATGAAGAGTCCAAAAAGTCTTTGAAAAGAAAGAAAAGGAATAACAAAACCAAAAGGATGTCCATAGAATCTTGCTTTGGAATACAGAGCAGCTAACACAAATGTAAGGAATGGAGTAAAGAGTTGAAAAGAACATTTCAAAGGTTAGTTTGAGAAGATTAAGTAAAATATTAAAATGAAATGTGCAACATCTAGGGCTGGAAAAGCAAAAGGAAAGGACCTTTTTGAGCAGTTCTCAAACTGAAAGAACTAAAGAAAGCATGCACGTCTCAACAACACAGGAAGTATCAAAAGATAGTATGATAACAAAGATTCACAGTGCCAGAAAGAATTGATTGATGTTTATTTCAGGAGGCAGTCTACGTGTGATCAAAAATGGTTAGCAGGGAAGGAACACACACCAAGTGTCCTGAGAATACTAGGGGAGCGTATTGTCCCTGGAATTGGGGGAACACAAGTTGTGAAGACTCAAAATTATGCAACACTGGATGTGTTCATCTTCTCTGCCAAGAAATTCAGACAACTCGTTAGCCATGGACTGGAAGACGTCCATATTTGTACGAACTTCCAGAAGGATAATCCAAGATAATTTAGAAACAGTTAAACATTAGCATTAATATTGTATACAAGTAACATTTTTGAAGTAAAAATAGGTGCTGCAATATGTCAACAGGAAATGTTCATAAATTTAGATCGATCCAGAGGGTGTGAAACAGTGTCAGATAAATCTTTCATGAAAGCAAAAGATATTTACCTTGTCTGACTCACTCTGAAGAGGTAATAAAAAAGAGCAGGTCAAAGCTTATTAATAACATTGTATAGAGTGTGAACTCCGTAATATTTTGCTGTGCTCTTGTGAAACTTGTATCTAGACAGGAGGCAGATATTCAGATAGAACAAAGAAGGATAGCAGCCAATCAAGAAAGGTGTGTATCAGTGCTGTGTCTGTTCTATCAATTTAGCATGCTTACACAGGATATATTTTGAGCAAATAATCTGAGAAAATGGACTTTGTGAAAAAAGACATGACACTAGTATTGTAGAAAAGTCCATTAATAACTGACAAGACGTAAATTATACAACTTTGACCTGAAAGACTTATTGATGTCAAAATGTGCCATCTTTAAGAATTAATACACCTCAACATAAAGAAAACAGAAGTCCTGAAAGTTGGATCTCACAGCTGGTTTTTAAAAAAACATTTTTATTATGATCAGAGGAATGATTGCAATTGTCCTTGATTGCTCTTTATCACAATAAGAACTCTTAGAAACAGTAGCAAGACATTAGATGTATACATTTTCTACCAAGACAACAAAAAAAAGCAAACAGTTTTTTTTTTTTTTGAAATGTGAACTAACAAAGATGTTACTTTGAGGAATAAGTTGTTCCTGGTAATGGCGTATTGTTTTTTGCATAATAATAATTGCTCCATGTGTGGGAAAATTGAACAATGAGTAAAGAAGTGATGAATAATTAATGCATTTGAATATAGATGTTCTTAAAGAATATTCTAGAAATATAAGCAAATCTCTCTTGAAAGATATAGTCAGGATGCCACACAGAAGTGAAAATGATGAGACTGCCTCACATCTTTTCATGAGGGGCCACTTCCTCCAGGAGGATATAATGGTTGGAAAAGGGAAAGTCAGTGGAAAAGAGCACACGTGTCCATGAGATGGATTTACAGCAATGGGCTGAAGGACCATTATGCTGGTGATGTTGGAGAGAAACTGGCAATGCTGTTTTCTGTTGTATATAGTTTTTCTGTTGCTCAGAGCCAACTCAAGGACACTAAACTAGAGCCACAGCATGACACTTCAGTACTACCATTATAAGACACGGAAAATGGATATAAGGACACTTCATAAAATGAAACATAATTCAATGAACTAATATTCTTCTCATTTTTTTATTTGAAAAGCAATCACTACATTTTGTTACCGACCTGTCACATGCAGTTCAGTCAGTGTTGTATTGTAACTTTAAGTATAATTTAAATGAATTGAGTGTGTAAGACGTCTTTGTTGTTAGGTCCCATCCGTTTGGTTCCAACCCATGGAGGCCCTACTCCAAGTGGAATGAAATCCTAACCAGTCCTGCACCATCCTCACACTTGTTCCTCTGCCCAAGTCCATTGTGACACCACTCTATTCATCTATCTTCTTGAAAGCCTTTCTCTTTTTGCAGCACCTGTACTTTACCAATCATGATGTCTTCTTCCGGGATGATCTCTTTTTGACATGTCAAAAAGCATATAAGATGAAGCCACTGTTGGACTGCGGCCCGCTGGGATGGAGTTTCTACTCCAGTAGCAGCTCCACAGGAGCAGAGGGTGGCCCTCCTACTCCCACCACCAGAAGGCAGTGATGCCCAAAAAGCAAAAACCAAACAAAAATGATGAAGTCGCACTATCCTTGCCTGTAAGGTTCACTCTGGTCTTACATCTTCCAAGACAGATTGACTTGTCATTGTAGCAGTCCTCGACCTGATGCTTTCAATATTCTTCTCCAACACCATGATTCCATGATTCCTGAGGCAAACAAAAATACTGTGGCTTAGGTCAGGCATGCCTTCGTTCTCAGAGAAGCATCTTTGCTTTTCAATAGCTGCATAGGACCTGTGCAGCAGATTGTCCAATGCAATCTGTCTGTAGTTTCTTGATGACCGCTTCCAGGAGCAATGGTGGTCGATCTAAGCAAGCACAATTCTCGACAGCTTTGGTCTGTTCTCCATTTCTCATGTTGCTTATCGGCCCTGTGCTGAAGACTGTGTGACATTGTAATCTGTGCCAAAGGCTGCAATCCTTGATTTCCATCAGCAACTGCTCCAAGTCCTTCTCACTGTTTGCAAGTAAGGATGTTAGTAAGCCTCATCCCATTGTTGTGCTTGCACAGCTTCCTGTCTTCCATGTACCAGTTCCTCATGAGCACAAGGAAGGGTTCTGGAATTCCTATACTTTGTAATGCTATCCATAGTTTGTTATGATCCATTCCATTAACTGGATTGTATATCAAGACAACAAGAGTAAACATCTTTCTGTTATTCTTTGCTTTGAGCCAAGATCCATCGGACACCAGCAATATTGTCTCTTGTTCCATGTCCTTTTTTTGAATTTAACAAGAACCTCTGACAGCAACCGGTTAATTTACTGCTGAAATCATGAATAGATGCTCTTGCACTAAATTTTGATTGCATATGACATCAATTATATTATTCTATAATTTGAGCATTGTGTGGGGTTTTCTTTTCTTGGAAATGGTACAAATATGGATTTTTCCTGGCAGTTCGTGTGGTAGTTACATAATCTGTTGTCATTGTGGGAGTGAAGTCTAGCCTGTCAATCAGGCTGCAGCTTGATGCCCTCATTTGGATGAACTAAGGAGACAAATAGCTTGCTGGTTGCAGGACACATGCTCACTCCCAGCGAGACATTCCAGTTGACAAGACACAGAGAGCTACTCTAGAGTCCTGGAGCTGAATGAGTCACAGCACTGAAATATTGACAACACCACTGGATCCACAAAAGTTTCCACCCACTGCCCTGTGATCTTCCTGCAGTTGGCATTATTGGATATGTTGCATGAGTCTGAAGAGGAATATGCTGATTGACATCAGATATATGCCCTAATATTGAATATTGGACTTATGGATCTGGCTGGGCTGGGATGTTTACTCAATATTCAATATCTCTTGTGTATAAAGTTTTTCTTAAACACACGTGAGTCTACCTGGGTTTATTTCTCTAATCTACCTGAGCTAACAAAATTGTCCAAGTAGCCGTCTTCCAAATTTCTTGGCATTGACCAGTACGTGCATCTAGTCCTTCATCATCTTTTTGTAACATTTCAATTGGTATCCCTTCAATTTTTGGAGACTTGTTTTTGGGTGTTTTCTGGATATTCTAGCTCAAACTTCTTTCTTCAGCACCATTGGTTGACTTTCAGCATCATGAAGCCTACAATCCACCACATTACAACAAACTGATAGAAAAGTGGTAAGACAACATTAGGACATATAATCAATTGGTATGAATCTTCTTTCCTAAAATTTTCGATTATGTTAGTCCAGGTAGACTTAGAGAAACACATCCAGGGAGACACTCATGTATGTATAATAAAGAGTTTTATATTAAAAAGTAATTTTATAGTAAGAATCAGCCCAGCCCAGTCTAGATCAAGTTCATAAGTCTGACATTAGCCCATACATCCAATACCAATCTATAAATTCCTGTTCATATGCACATAACACATGCAATGGCACCTAATGTAGGAAGATCACAGGCCATGGAAGAAATTTTGTGGATCCGGTGGTAGTGGAAGGCTCTTAGTACTGGCATGAGTCTCCATGTGGCTTCTCCTGCTCCAAAGTTCTGGCTCCATCAGTGTAGTTCCATGTGGCCTCTCAATTAGAATGTCTTACAAGGAGATTATGTCATTCTCCTAAGATTTTGGAACTTCTATGTTTCCTCCTTAAAGCTGGGAGACACACCTTTCTCTCTGCTCACTTCCTGCGAGACATGCCTGAGGAGAAGCCACATAGCCCTATCCTGCTGTAGCCCTGGAAACTTGAGGAGCCACATGGAGACCAATACCCAAACTGAGATGCTTAAAACACCACTGGAAACAAAAACTTGCCTGTGACCATCCTGCATTTGGCCTCATTGCATGCCTATTGTGAGTCTGAAGAGGGCTTTATAGATTGGCATCGGGCATATGGGTTAATATTGGACTTAAGGGCTTTTACTGAAATGGGCTGAGATGATTTCTTTTTCTTTTAAAAAATTTGCGAATGCTTGTTTAATGTACAATTTCTCTTTGTATAAAACTTTTACTTATGCATTTGTGAGTTGCTATGGATTTATTTCTCTAGTCTGCCAAAACTAACGCCAATCATTGTGGTTGAAATACATTCAATAGAGATCTAACTAAACAGAACAGATGGCCACAGATGCTATAATCAGTTGTAGTCTTAGGTGAAGTGATACACATTCAAGCAAGAAGAAAATGCATTAAAACCTTAATTCAAAGTATTTGGCTAACTTTGTTTGTTTGTTTAGTGAATCAAAGTTTACTGAGGCCAACTCTTAGCTATGCTATTTATGAAACTAAGAATGAAGGAGTGAAAGAGAATGAATGTCTTTTTAATTTGTTTGTTTTAGAAGATATATACGTATATATGTATAAAATCGACATTTATGCTGTTAAATATAAAATTAAAAATGAAGTAAGATTTGACAGAAATGTAAAATGAGGGGTGAAGGCAGTATACAAGGTTCTGTAACATTTGGCGAGTTATGGCCAAGAAATGGAATGTGTGGTGCAACTGCTAAAGAAGTAGGTAAACTTTGCTGCATACCTGACCAATGTGGGTAAAGCATTGAGTTGTGTCTGGAAACATTGCTTTTTTTTCTTTTAACCTTCCTGAGCTTAATTGCACTTTGTTGGTCAAAGAACAAAACAAAATGATAGCATTGTGAATGAAGGGGAGTGCAGATTGGAGACCCAAGACCTATCTGTAAACAATTGGACATCCCCTTACAGAAGAGTAGAGGGGAAGATATGAGCTAGTCAGGGTTCAGTGTAGCAATGTTAAAGCATACAGCTTTCCTTTAGTTCTTAAATGACCCGCCTCAACACACACACACACACACACACACACACACACACAAACTATCATGATCCCAGTTCTACCTTACAAATATGACTAGACCAAGGGATCTACACTGGTACATATAGGAACTGGAAACACAGGGAATCCAGGACAGAGAATCCCTTCAGGAATAGTAAGGGGAGTAGCAATGCTATTAGGGTGGGAAAGGTGGCGCGGCACAGGAGGGGAAATGGAAATCCTACTACAATGATCAATGTATGGTCTCCATTCCCTTGTGGAGGTGAAAAACAGAAAAGTGGGCAAAGTAGGATAACAAAAAGTATAATATATGAAAATAATAATAATACATTATATAATATTTTATAATATGTAGTATTTATTATAAATAATAAATATGTATAGTATATTATGAGGGTGGGAGAATTGGGGAGGGAAAGGATAAAAGGAGAAGCTTATACCAAGGACTCAAACAGAAAGAAAATATTTTGAAAATGATGATGACAACAATGTACAAATGAACATATGGCACATATGCACAATGATAAAATTGATAGAATTGATGTATGGATCATTATAAAAGTTGGAAGAACCCCCAGTAAAATGATTTATTAATACAAACAATTCTAATTAATTCATCTCTATTTTCTCTCCACTGCGTTTCTTGGCACACTTGCCCAAAATCAGTCAGCCATAAATAAAAGGATTTGTTATTTTCTGCCTTTCTGGTTTAGTTACTTGGATAAGAACTCTGGCAGGAGATGACCAACATCTAGAAGAATGGCTTCTGGGGTTCATTTGCCTGGTCTTTCCCTGATTCCTCTGTTGGTCTGGGTTGCATCATTGAAGATCACCATTTTTCTCCTTGAAATTTTCTGTGTGTCTTTTTCTCCCAGATTTGGGGAGTGGTAATGCATTTATAGTTATTAGCTTCTCCATAGACATAATACTTTTCCTGGTTCGTTTTTATTCTTTTCACACTTTTATAAATATTTTCTTTATTAAATACTCCCAGAAGTAACCCAATTTGACTGTGCCATCTGTTTCATGCTGGTAGCCTTTATGAAACAAATGTAACTATCTGACTTCCAAACAGAGACTTCAGATTTTGTGAAGACTTATGTAAGCTTTTTTAGTAATGTAATGCTAATGTAGTCAAATTGAAACACAACAAAAACATTTATTTCAACTGATTTTCTATGAATTGCCCTGGTGTCAGTTTATAATTATGAATTTCACCAATCTCAAAGGATGAGCCAGATTTCCCTAGTGAGATTTGCAGACCCTTTCTGGTACTAAGAATTTATTCTGAATCCAAATATGTCACAACTTTGAACAAAACAATTAAAGCTCATGGCTTCTATTCATCAAGATTAGAATTCTATGATAAGAGGCAAACTGATTGCTTTAATATAAAGAAGTGTTTGAGCATGCTTCTAGTTCAATTTATATAAAATACATTACACTTAAGGAAACAAATATCTTCTTAGAAAGCTATGTTAGATTTTCACTGAAATCTGAGCACCCATATTGCATTTATATTTGCTTTCATAATTGCATCCCAGTTTTATCTAAAGTAGTACAAAGGAGGCATGGTGAAAAAGAAAGTCAAGTCACAAAACATCAACAAAAATTTGTTTAAGAATTTGTTCAATTCTACTACAGGGAATAAAGTAAATACTCTCAACGCCTCAGTTACTTATTTTCAAATCCGGCCCTAGGAAGTATGATTGTGTGGTGATCTCAAAGCTATGAGTCCCAACATTTAAATTAAGCTGTTGAGTCAGTGTTAAAACTGTCTACAACTAAAGGCTCTATTGTGACTTCTAAGACACACCTGACTCCTAGCCCACTCAAGGGTGGTTGGATCCTTCAAAGGACCCTCAGAAAATGGGCCTAGTCATCTGCCTCTGAAGGACTATGGCCTTGAAAACCCCAAAGAAGCTTCAAAAAACTCTGCACACATCAGGTTGTCACAAATCAGAATGTATTTGATAAAAACTAATAACAGAACCCAAATGGCCTCTTATCTTCCTAACAGCAAACAATAAGCCCCCCCCCCCTTTTCAGGGAAAACTCCTATGTTACCTCCCTGCTATTTCTAGCTATTCTTGAGTTGACCTCATGGAATTTTCATTGATTGATCTTTCTATTGGTCTCAATATGAAAAATCCAGTGAAACCAACTTGTCATAATGAAAACATTTGAACTTGCCTGTCACATGATGATGTCAGAACTTGTAAAGTATTGGCTGGGAATTAAATCTAGATCTATAGAGAAGGCAAGAATTCTACCAGAATATCATTTATTTAACAGCATCTCAATTCTAAAGATCAAGTTATCCTTTTCTTTGTATCCTACTTGTCTTTTGTATTCCACCATATATCTTGATTTTCTGTGCAGAATATTATTTTATTAAAAAATTAATAACTATTATTCTAACTACATTGACTCGAGAAAATTTTCAAGAGGAAAATAGAAGATTTATGTCAATCCTGTAGTCTATGTTTTAATAGAGCATCTAGTAGAATATTCAGAAAGATAATACACAAATAAATGAGTAAGAAAATAAATATGGTAATACATTTAAGAAGGAATAGGAGTAGTAATGTGTAGTTTGCTTACAGAAAGTCTCTCTATAAAATTGGTAATTTATGACCTATAATGAAAACAAATAAACAATAATGAACTACAGCATTCTACAAATGGAAGTAAAAATGGGGGGCGGGTGTTCCCCAGGACTGGCAATTGACTGGAGTGACACAAGTGCATCCAAGACGTAGCAGTGCAGGGACTAAGTGCTCTCCTGCTAAGGCAAAGGTCAGTGATTGGAGCTTCCCAGTTGTTCTGGGGGAGAGCAGGCTGGAGCATCTTTCTCTCTAGCAATTTCAGCCTGGGAAGCTCTGAAGGACAATTCTACTCTGTCATATAGGTTTGCTGTTACTTGGAATCAACTTGATAGTGAACAAGGGCATTCAAATAACAGATACGTGCTGTGACGGCCAGAATTCTTGGAGGAAAGCAGAAAGGAATGAGACACAGTCAGAGATACCATGTTGTGTGGGGGCTTGGGGTGATGCAATTCTTTTCTCACCCACATTGTCTATATGATCCATGCACAACAACTCAAAGCACTTTAATATGTTCTCAGTACAAGTTCTCATTTTATCTCATAATAAGTACATATACTTTGCCTCAAACTTTCCATTTTCTAACACATTCTATCAGTTAATAGTAAAGAGCTTTATATTGTTTTTATACTTTATTGTGTTTTTGAGCATTACTTAAGCCTATTATTGATTTTGTATTGAGTATTATTTCAAGCTCTCATAGGAGTTTTAATTCTTTGTTTCATTATCCTAATTTAATCTAGTTCTGAATTTTAGCCTATTAGTCTCAAATTTCCTCCAGTGATTTTTGACACAAAACTTATATTTGAAAACTCCTTTGCAATGTGATATAACTATGAATTTAGAGTAATTTATACAATTTCTGCTTCCAATTTGAATTAATTTGTTTTCCATAGAATTCTGATTTATTTTATCATCAATATATTTCAAATCAGGACACTAGGGATGGCCATTGTCATTGGCTTGTAAAAGCCTCTAATTTACTTTTGTTTTTATCCTTCTGCTAATGGAAAAATATATGAAATATAAGCATTTGTAGTCACACTTATACATATTAAATACAACTATACCTTCAGTTCAGGTTGATGTTTTAATTAAAATTTTAAAATAATAATATTTTACTTAACCATTAAATCATTACTTCTGATCATCCTTTCTTCTATACTGAAAATCTCCTTTCCCAGCAAAAGGAAGGGTGGTAGAATTAAAATCATCCAAAATAATTCTCTGTCTATATCACATATCATAAAACCATTGCATCATGAAAATGCCAATGTTACTTCTGCTACAATGATCAAAAAATGTTAAATATTTTTCTATTCTTTCTCATCTATGCCTTTGTTTTACACAGAGACTCTAATTTTCCATTAAAATTTTGTTAGTACATTTTAACCTCAGAGGTTTATGTCTTAGTTATAAATGTAGCAATGTGAATTGTTCACTGATATTCCTTCTGTAAACTCTTTTTATTTTTATTTTCTGACAAGAGTATATTTATAGCAACAGTATTTTTCAATAAATGCTCCTGTGTGCTCAAATATCTTTCTAAATTTAGCTCCTGTATATGTTCATTTTGACATCATTCTACAAGGAGCCCTGGTGGGGTGGTACCTTAGGTTTACAGCTACTAGCCACATGGTTAGCAGTTGAAAACCACTAGATGCTCTGTGTGAGAAAGAAGAGGTTTCTACTTCTGCAAATACTTGAAGTCTCAAAAATCAATAGGGAAATACTAATTGGCTGAATAGGGAAACTAAGAGTTGGAATTGATTTGATGGCAGTGTGTTTGAATTTGATAAATAGGAAAGGTATTTAATTTTACTCTATTTGTTACAAATATAGAGGAATACAGTTAATTTTTATATATTGTTCTTATAACCTACCAATTTTAAATATTTTATTTATTAATATTTTTTTACATTTTAAAATATTTTGTGCTTGCATAAGTATGCCATTGACAAATAGAAGTTTGTGTTTAAAAATTCTCTATCCTTTCCATATATATTTGTGACTCCTTGAACTCTTAGAAACCCTTAATGTGGAATGTAAATGATAATGAGTGGACATCCCTGCCTTGTACACAAACACAGAAGAAAATATATTCAATATTTCACCTTTCTTTCTTTCTTTCTCTTCTTTTTATTGAGGACTCATACAGCTCTTATCACATCTGTCCGTCCATCCATCCATCCATCCATCCATCCATCCATCCATCCATTGTCTCAAGCACATTTGTATATATGTTGCTATCAAAGTTTTCAAACCGTTAGTATCAGTTTCTCATTTTTTCCCTCATTCTCCCACCCCCCTCTTCCAGGAACTTTTGACAATTTGTAAATTATTATTTTTTCATGTCTTACATTGTACAGTTGCTTTCCTTCACCTACTTCCCTGTTGCCCATCCCTTAGGGAGGGAGTTATATATAAATATTTATGATTGGTTCTCCCTCTCTTCCTCACCTTCCCTTCCCCTCCTGGCATTGCTACTCTCATTATTGTTTCTAAGGGATTTATCTGTCTTAGGTTCCCAGTGTTTCCAGTTCTTATCTGTACCAGTGTACATGCTCTGGTCTAATCTGATTTGTAAGGTAGAATTAGGGTCATGATAGTGGGAGAGAACATCAAAAAACTCAAGCTGCCTCCTCTATTCCTTGTGACTTTTCTGTAAGAGGTTTTCCAGTTGCCTACAGATGGGCTTTGGGTATCCACTCCACACTCCTCCTCTTTCACATTGATTTGATGCTTGTTTTGGGTCTTTCACTTTTTATTGTAGGTTTAACACAGAGACTTTTTATCAGATCATGAAAGGACCCTTCTATTATTATTTTCCTGAATGTATTGATGATAAACGAATGATGAAGTTTGTCTGATTAGTCTTTATCTATTAAGACTATCATATGATAAAAAATAAAATCTCATGTGTACTTGATATTCTCTTACTCTGACTCCTCCATATAAGAGCTTCTTTTTTTTGAAATTATTTTTCTGATTAAGCACACACACACACACACACACACACTTAGTATTATTTTATTTAATTTACTTTATGCTCCATGATAAGTTTACATATGTTATTCAAATTTATTTTAGCACATGATAAACTTAAATAAGTTATTCAATTTTATTTTAGCATCATGTATTGCTGCTATATCTTCTGTGTTGAGTTTCCCAATTTCCTTATCATGGACTAGTCTACATTAGAGTCAGGCTTATTTCTTGCATTACGTTGTTGTCAATGCCATGCTTCATGTGGGCCAAAGTCAAGGCTCTATGTGGTCTTTCTTTTTTTGTGTGGGCATCACTGCCCTCTGGTGGTCGTGGGTGCTACCCAGGGCTGTTCCTGAGAGCCGCCACTGGATTTGAACTGCCAAGCCTGCAGGCCATAGTCCCACACTCAACCACTTACTCCACCAGGGCTTAGCCCATGGTCTTTCATTCTAAAGGGTCTAATTCAATGATCCACTTTTCATTCTATTATCTTAAACAATCCATCTTAACCAGAGAGATGAAGATTTCCCCATCTTATTTAATCTTGACCTTTCAGTTGGAGGTTTTCTTCCAGTTTAAAAAAAATCTTCTGTTCCCCTTCACCTTCTCCAACTTTCAGTGACATCTTCTTTCCTTCCTCCCTTTTTTTATTCCTTTTGCTATTCCTTGGTAATGTGTAATAAGCATGGGCTTTGCACAACTACTCCAAGGGGATCCATGTCACTTGAAGCTGCCACATGTCCTGAATTAATACTTAGCACATCTTCGTTGATCGAATCATGAGTCTGATTTTGTAGTGAAAAAAAAAAAAAACAGTGACACTGATATAGGTTTAAGAAAATACCTTATATAAAGAAATAATTTTGTATTCCAATCCAGTTTAACTCTAAGTCCATGGTTCTGATACTAGCCAGAGGTTCTCAGATTCTTTTTTGTGGAATGTCTGTTACATATATGCAGGTATGTTGTAGCTGGTATAGCTGGTAAAGAAGAGAGAATCTGGGATATCGCAGGCTATTGAGCACATAATGGAATGGATATAAGGATTCCAGGAGCTTCTAGCCTCATCAAGCTGCACAATCCAGCAGCCCCACATATAAGACATTGAACCTCATTAATCAGTAAGGTGAACACTAGACAAACAGTGTTCTCAGTGTCTCATTTAGAAAAAAGTCATACTCCCAACAAATTATTACCAGTTTGTGACCTGAAAGAGATATTGAATTTCACACAAATGTAAGTGGATATAAAATCAACCCATCACAATTAAGGGTGCAATTTCCAATGCTTTTGTCATATAATTTATTTATACAAAAATCTGAGATATGAGTAATAGAAGGACCTACAGCATCCCTTAATATTCTTTATTAAATATTAAATATTCTTTATTAAATAACTTTATTAAATAACTTTGTTTATATTTCTATTTATGTATATCATATATTTCATAAATTTTATGCAATTTTATAAGAAGTACAATCAATAATTTGCACCAAAGTAGGGTCTTTATCTTGTTGAACTTTGTGCCTGGACATTGATCCATATGAGAACTTATACTTCATAAAAATGTACTTAATAGTTTGAATGAATAAAGTTTTCTTTTGGGCGGGCATCACTGGCCTCTGTTGGGAGTAGGAGGCCTAGCCTTGCTCCTGGACAACTGCTGCTGGATTTGAAATGACAACCCAGCAGGCCACAGTCCAGCACACAACTACCCCACCACCAGGGCTCAGCCTAAAGTTGTCTTTTCTTTGAATAAAGTTTTCTAATGAAATTTCAGTGATATAGGATCAGAAAAAGTGAGTATATTTTATTTGGAATTGAGAATTGGTGAATTATTTAATATGGCTCTTCTGGTCATAGTCCTTTTTAATCCTATCTAAAAAACTTCAGTGTACTGATGAGTCTTGGTAAGAAAAAGTGGAACAATACTTATTTAAAACTCCGTCTCCGAGGGTTAATAGAGTGAGGTAATAAAGCGAGTCTTTTTAGAAGCAGGATCTCACCACCAGCGAGACCAAAGAGACAAGCAGGATCACATCCTTTGGTTGTGGAGAGCTTGTGCACTGGATATCCTTGACCCAGGGCTATCTTCACACAAAAGGAGAACCAAGAAGGACCACAGCTAAGCTTCCTTCTACAGAGAATGAAAACAATTGACATTTATATATAAGTGTCACTAAGTATATACACGTATTTATATATATTTAGAAAGAAAAAAAAAGATGATATCAAGAAAGTGGATCACACCATTGTAGAAGGGGTTCAGAAGGTAAGAAGTTAATCTGGAAATTTATTCCCAGAGCTTCCATGGCTGATGAACCTGAATGCCGGCTCAAGCAGATGAAATTGAGGTTAGCAGCTCAGGTTCATGGTTGCAGGGTGGAATGAATCCAAGGGCAGCCGGACACATAATAGGCTTCTCTGCCAAGTCCAAACACAGAGTTTGAGGTGGCAGATTTGGGATCCATGCCAGCAAGAAGAAACAAGCTTTCCCTCATATTCTGCTTGGAGAGGAGGAGGCCACATGCCCAAGATTTTATTTTTCCAATGAGTTCAAGGCTGTGACCTGAGCTATGAAGTTGCATTTCCTCATAATCCTGTTACAACTGGTTTCTGGAGTGGGATGCCCTTGGGTAGTTCACAGGGGAGTTGGACCTGAAGACCTGCAGGATGAGAATTTCCTTGGAGGGGCAAACACTAAGCATTTGTTGACAACTGTCAAAGTGCACTTTGACAGTGGTAGCAGAGGGAGGAGGTCAGAGCGAGAGGATGTCAGGCCTGATTGTGTGCAGGAAAGACAAGAAACAGCCCTGATTGAGTAATGGTCTCCTGAGCATTTTGCCCCTACTTTGTAACCTGTTAACTTCCAGAATAAACATCCATAGTCATGAACTTTGTAAGTTCTGCATGACCTTTTGTCATGAGTGGAGCAATCGATAATTACTTACGCTCTTTGACATTTTCCAGTGCTCAATTTATTCACTTCAAACACACATCAGATAATCTTAAAACTAGCTTACGTCACTAGCTATAAGGTTGATACATGCTATCAGGTACTGGTTCTTAGTCCCATGAGGCATGGCCCTCATCAGTGTACTCACCCTGGTAGAGCTGGAGAGAGCAGGAGCTGGTGTCTCCTCCCGGGCCCCTAACTCTCTGGGTTCTGACTCTTTACTGGGGTTCTTGGTAGGCAGTCTTGCTGCTCTTTGACATCATTCTGGTGTCAGCCAACGTCTTATCAGGGTTACCCCTTCTTATCAGTGACTCAGGGCTTTTGGTCTCTCTCAAAATGGAGTCACCTATATTCATAGGTGGAATGTAATTCAGCGTCTTACAATGATATTCTGACTCTTAGAAGGGAGTTTTAACAGTCTCATCCCTTTCCAATGAGTTTTTAGAGCCAGTGAAACAGTCAATAGTGCTGTGGGAGACAGACCAGTAAAACAAAGGCAAATCTGGAATGCCACAAACCTTTTCTTACAACTTACAAACTTCTTCACAGCACAGTAAATTTGGATTAATTAACAGTTCGCTTCTGACCTGATTAGATAATAACCTTAAATTTTATAATCTTGTATCTGAAGCACAGAGAGGTTAAGTACTTGTTTCCAAGGTATTGCATGTACAATTAGAAGATAATTTTTATCAAAAAAGTCAAATTTAATAAGGGCAGTCATTTAGGAAAGTGTACTATGATTAATTTATGTCCATGGTTGCTTCCCTCCTATCTAGCCCAACCTAGAGTAGTCTCTAGCATATGATCTTATAGATATTTCACTGATTAGATGAATTCTGAATAAAATACTGAATGATTAATAGGACAGCATTAAAATAATTAATATAGGAAACCAATTATATTATTTTCTGTAGAGTGAGCCTCTTGGCAATGCATATTCTTGTAAAATTAAAATGCACTTCAGTTATAGCTAGAAGAATGTATGAAGCATACATGTTGTACCGTAATGGCCCTTGTTGCCCACAAAATCCATTGCCCTTGATGCATTTCTCACTCATCATGATACTATTGTACAATGTATTACTCGTTCATAGAGTTCTCAAAGCTCTAATCTTTATGTAACAGACACTCACAACTTTCCCACAGAGGGCGGCTGGTGGACTCAACTGTCCACTCTTGGGTTGGAAGCCGAGTCTTTTTACCTCTGAGCCAATCACACTCTTCCCCTTGTCATAGAGCACCCAGGGTTCTAGCTACTCTTAGTTTTCAGAATAGAAACACCAAGATGAGTTCTGAATACCAAAAAAAAAAGTGTACATTAATACTAGTGTAGGTTCTTGAAAGCCAACCCAAGATGCTGATGTAGTAGTTCTATTATTGTGTTAACATTTTTGAGAACGTGAACCAAGGCCAACTGTGACCTGTGCCCACTGTTACAGCTCCCTACCAAGCATACTTTCCTCCTTTTATGCAGTGTTTTTATTTGAGAGCAGAAATGAGATCTTCTTTAACCTTCTTGTTGCTCTTTTTTTTAATCATTTTATTGGGGACTCATACAGCTTTCATCACAACTTATACATAATTACTTTGTGTCAGTATTTACAGAGAAATATGTTAGAAGAAATCATTATAATAGAATTTGAAAGATTCAATTAATGCTCAGAAAATTCTCATCGGTAACACTTGTTTTTTCAGCCTTTCATGAAATTAGGATGGAGCCATGCGGTCTGTGTATCATTTGAAATGTGAACAGAAATGGAAGAGAATTAGTTTCAAAAGTGGGGTTCATTTATCAAAACAGTAATCCCCGACTTATCATGTGAGGTAGCATAAGTGACAAATTTGTTCTTATAGGCTGGAAATATAAATATCTGTAACATAATTTCAAAAATAAAGATAGTCAAACTGAAATCTATACTAAGTAGGTCAAAAAATTGTTTCTGTTTAGACAGAGAATTGAAGAAAAAATGTTACCAAATATCTACTGGTTACTTTTGATGTTATTGAAAAATATATTACACAAATAGATGATCTTTGAAAACTAGAATGAACAAACAGGGTTCTAAAACAGAATAAGAAGAAAAAAGACAGGAATTTTGCATGACAAAACAAAGCCATTTTCACATTTAACAGATGTTTAAATGGGATAAAACAATTTCAAGAAAATGATAAAGTGACTCAGGGACAAGATACATTAAGGGCAAAAGTTTTTCCTGTATACTTATTGATGCCTTCACAGTCACAATGTTGCTGTTTGAGAAGCATGGGGAAAGATAACTAAAACCCATGAAGTAGCGCTGCCATTAAAATCCAAGCCCCCACCACACTTTTTTTTTTTTTTTTGCTTTTCTTAAAGGCCTATGAAAATAACTAGAAATAAATAATTTAGAATATAAGTGTGCATTTTGGAAAGCTTTTGTTAGAGAAAACTAGCAATCTGGAGACACTTTTGTTGTAAAGTCAAAAGCTTATTTTCAGTCCAGAAACTGCATTGACTTCACAGGTTTCTGATATTTTCTTCCTTCTTTTCTGTGTCATTTCAACCCACTGTCCTCCACTTTCCAACCTCAATATAAAAGCACATCCAGCTTCTCTATCTTTTTTGTTTAACTTTTATGTTTTATCTTTAAGTACACCTAATTACAAATTGCATGTTCTCCTTTTGATTCTCAAGCATTATATAAATACAATTTGGAATTGCCTGAAGAGGAAAGATGTAAAATGAGATTCAATTGAATATACTAAATCCTGTGATATGTTGCATGTTATACTGTGTGTCGAACTGCTGATCTTGTAGTTAGCAGTCAAATAGTCACCACTGTGCTACCAGGACTCATTTACAGTATGCTGCTATGTGATGGCATCCTCAGTAATCATCTTAAAATGCTAGTGCTTATAAATAGCCTATTCAATAAATGGTTTGTAGATTAAGAAACTCTGCTTGGGAGATGGAAAGATTTAGCTTTGTACAGATCTGATGTCATCAGCTGATTTTATTCACCACACTACATAGAATGTTAAAATATTGTTAATTGCTAATATATCTAACAACTGTAATAATAATGTAAAGAAAAATATTAGGCAATCAGTGTTGTATTCTGTAAGAAAATTTTAAAACATCAATGCTTTGTTTAAAACATCAATATGTAGTTCAGAAACTTCTTAAAGAAATAACTGATCACATGAACTCTTTGTGTGGTCATAAAGATTTATAAGCTGTTAAGTGAACTTCAGGGCAGATAGAACATGTAACACCTGGCATAGACAGTAGGTCTAATGATAATACAAATCCTTTATGGTACATTAACACTTTCAGAAATGAATAATGTTCTAAGATTAACTCTAGAGAAGGTTACAGATGAGGGTAAAAATGAAATGTAATTTCATGAAACAAATCAGCAAATAGAATTACTCTAAACTCAGTTTTGTTAGTTCCACTGCCATTAATATCTTCCAATAAACAGAATTTAAGGTGTGTCTATGATAGATGGCATTTATTTCTTTTAGGAACTGAGGTATTTTTGCTATTTATCTGAATTAAAAATATTATGCATCCTATTCCTCATTATGTGCCTAATTAATTCACTGTATTAAAAATTCATCTTACTTTGTTCAGATCAGGCAAGCTAAAAGATTTTAATTTCATTGTGTTCAAAATTAATTCTTCCTGCTACTTTAAGGGAAAATAATGATTCATATTACTCAATTCAATAAGAAAATCATATATTTTCCTCTCAGCACTTTTTTATATGAAACAGAAATCTCTTAGGAGAGTTTTCTTTTGTACTTCTTGTAAAATATTCATATTGATGTTATGATAAATGGCATAGTAATGAAAGCCAAGTAATTTAATATTTCACTTTATTTATAATTCTATAATGCATTTTATACTATGTAGTGGTATGAAGTTTATTTTATGTAACCAGCTATCAAAGAAACTATTTCTAATTGGTTTAAAGTAAATTTCATCCTGAAAGTAGATTTCTAACATTTTTTCATTTATACAAAAGTTCTCCTTCTCATTGTTAAATATAAATGAATTTGAATATTCAAAAATGAGAATTTCCTAAGTCAAAATAACAACAATTTAGCCAAAGAAACAATAGCATGAAAAGATGTGAATATGATGTCAGGATTGTTATAGGGCATAACAGGACAAATATACCCAATAACTACAAGTTCCATGAAATTGCTTAGTTCAAAATGGTTACATGGAATGTTAGCACATTGACTAAAAGGTGTAGACTATACCAGACTAAAGAAAGTATAAAATTATAATCTTCTCCTAGTTATAGAATTCATATTTATTAAGTGACTTAGGATCATTATTCATTTTGAAAACTTTAAGGTGTAATAAAAAATCCAAGTGGGATCAACTTTTTATGTGAGTCACATTTACAACTAATCCAAATTCATTTAAACACAAAGGTTTTGTTACTTGGCTTTGATTGTATATGGTAATTTTTTGTGCATTTACCTATTCACCATGTTTTGACTTTCTTTGTAACATAAGGATGGTATTAAGGGAAAATATGGTCACAAGCAAGGCCATAAAATTTGCATGTCAGAGAAAACTGAATTTATATTCAGAATCCTATATTCTGTGCACATTTATGATACATTTGAATTATAGAGTAGCAAAGAATACCATGACCTGAAAGAAGAATGGACACATTGTGGTGTTGGGAGAAGTGGAGAGAGAATGCTTCTTAGATACAAGGATCGCGAGTCTTCTCAGATACTTGTACATGTTATCAGCAATAACTACTCCCTGGAAAAAGGCATTATTGGCAAGATAGATATTTTTTGCTGGGTATAGTCCAGTTAGTTCAAAACCGAAAGGAACCCTGGTAGGCAGAACAATATTGTTTCATTCACTAAGTTGTTCCAATGTTTGAGTCCATTGTGACAGGCACTGTGGCAATTCATCTTGTTGGCGGCCTTCCTCATTTTTGCTGCTGCTCAAGATAATATTCTATTCAAGGATTGGTCTCTTCTGGCAATACGTCCAAAGCATGGAAGACCAAGTTTCTCCATCTTTGCCTCTAAGGAGCACTCCCGCCTTACATTTTTCAGCGTTGATTTCTTGTTCCTTTTGGCAGTCTATTGTACCTTCCATGTTCTTCTCTAATACTATAATTTCAAGGCATTGATTCTTCTTCGTTCTTCCTTGTTCTAGATCCCATTTTCACTTACATAGAAAGCAAGTGGAAATGCCACTTTTATCAGGTGGATCCCTCTTTCCAAAGTAACACTCCTGCCTCTCAGTACATCAATGAGAGTTTGTGCAGAAGATTCATCAAACGCAGCTCATCTGTTGTCTCTTGTCTGCTGATACCATGAGCATTGATGGTAGGCCCAAGCCAGACAAGACCCTTGCAGCATCCATCTTTCCTCCAGCAAAAATGTTGGGAGCAAGAAGTTATGTTGTAAGAATTTAGATTTTCTTTATGTTGAGTTGTAATCCATACTGAAATCCTTAAAAAAAAAAAAAGCTTTCAATGGAGACTCGTATTCAAACAAAAAGTCATCTAAGTGAGGAATCAACGAAGTTCACACAGCAGAAGCACACCAGTTTGTGCTGTTAAAAGATTTGACAAAATCTGTTTATGATGAAGAGAAAAGTATCGGAGCTAAAGTTATGAACAGCCAGTTTGTAGAAGACTATGGAGGACAGTGGCATCCCCAAACTGATCCCCAGACTATCTAGTCAGACTGAATCTTTTGGCAGATCTGCGCTAGACACAGGCAAGAGTCAGTCTTACTGGCAGGCAGATACCATTGTCATCTTGATTATGCTGTATCAAACTCACTACATGATCAGCTGACCATCCTTGTGACCTGACCTGAATTTAGTCTGAGTGCAAGAACCTCTTACTGGTTCCTTGACTAATATTTTTCCCCTGGTTTTTTGAACGTTGATGGAAGTCTTCTCCCTCTGACATATTTGTGCCCTTAAACCAATATGATCTTATTTTTTTAATTAATTTTATTGGGGGCTCTTACAGCTCTTAAAACATTCAATGCATCAATTGTACAATTATGTTCTTATTAGTACCCCCTTAGTGTGATTTGTGCTTATTGTCTTTATTGTTTTCTGTTGGTTTCCGCCTGTGGGGTACAGGCTGTGTGGATGCATAATGATAATATCCGATGCAAGGAGCTACAGGTAATGGCAGGGAAGTGGGTGGGCGATAGGAAGGGACAGGGGGTTTGGGGAATAAATCATGAAGTCTGGAGGGAGAAGGGTACACTAGAGCGGATCATGATTGCATCACTCATTTTAATGGCGATTTAACAAATGGGGGTGGAGGAGATGCGCTAAGATAGATGTGGCAGTGAGTGTACAATTCCCCGTGATACCATTTAGCTATTCAATGGTTGCTATGAGATTGGAATTGACTGCACTGCCTGTGCATTTGGATTTCTGATATTGTAGGTCTTTACGGGCGGCCAAAGCAGCATCATTTCCTCTGGTGCAGTTGGTGGATTAAGACTGCTGACCTTCTAGTTAATACCTCAGTGTAATCCAGAGCTCCTTATATCCTGCCTTCTGTTCATTCACTCAGGGGACTTGTTGTTCTTACCAAATTCATCAGCCCGACTAAAGAGAGTAATCCTTGTTCTCATGGACAAAATGTAGATTTCCTGTCTTACAGACGTCCCGCTTCTAGCACCATTGCCATCAACTGCCTGGAATGCTGCTGCACTGATTCCTTTTCCTGGTACTGCAATCTCTAGCAACAATTACAAACAGGTGTTTCTCCAAAATGTTTTCTAGGAGAATATTTTGTATTTTATGGACACTTTCATCTGACTTCCAGATTGATAGTCATTAAGTAAGCACTAGAACTGGTAGCATTAAAAAAAAAATTAAAAACCCCCAAGAGAGGAAAAAAAGGCCCAACAAAAGTTAACCAACCATAAAAAGGAAATTTGTATGGGATGTGAAAGTTCAGTATAAAAGACATTGTGCCAAGAAAATCTCCCTAAGCATCAGCATAAAAATGCTTGCTAGTGTCCTTTTTGTTGATCAGCTTTATTGTCTGAGGTTAAACAAACATACAGATTCAAACTCAAACACAGAGTAAATAATAACCTTGCACTTTCATGACCCATATCCATCACTATATGTTGAAGTACTCTTCCTTCTGTCTTTTTAGAAAGTATCTCCCACTCTTTTTGATTGGCTTATTTTAAAAGTTAATTTTTACATTTCTCCAAATTATGCCTTACTAGTCAATTGTTGAGCATATATACATTCTGAATTATAAATGCAGGTATCATGTGCATTTGATTGAACTCCAATATTATCTTTCAATACATTGTATCATTAAGACTTTAATCATTCACAAGTGTCTATTAAGGAGAAAATGCAATATGTCATCAATTCTATCAAACAAAGCACATTTCCTAACCTATGATCTTTATGGAATTCAATGTCATCAGATATTAATTGATAAACAATTTTGAAGCTGTATGGACATCATTTTTTGTACAGACTAACATATAATCTACTCAGGAAGGAAAATAATTTCTCAAATTTAAGATTTACTTTCTGAATTTCCTTTCAATATATGAAAGCATTTTTCCATCAAATGCAAAGTGAATTTCTAAAAATATTTTATGCGTGTTACAATACTTTTTCAACAGAACTAATCTAAATTCATACTTTGGTGAAACAATGGAAATATGAAAGTCAATCGTATCAATTATTGTTTTTATTTTTTGACCATGAGTCAATTTCACTTCAGAGAACAGAAAGTCTATATAACAGAGCAAAACTATTCTATGGGTTTTCTAGGCTAGTCTTCACAGTATAAGATAATCTCATCTTGTTTCCTGGAGAACTGATATTGGAATTCCAAATAAGCCATTTGTTGCTTTCTGTCGTCATTGAGCTGATTTTGATTCATTGCAGATGCATGTTTTACCGACAGGAGAAGCTTGGTGGAAAGCATAACATATGTGTATCTTGAAGTTTCCCAGGCCAGCTGGGATCAGATTTTCCAGAAAGGATGAAAATGTAGTGGCCACTCTGCAAAAGTAGGGTAAGGTCCCCTAAACTGGCAGATATTCTTATCAGGGCGATGAAGGCTATTGATGAGAAAGTCAAGTCAGCATGGAGAAAGGGAATGAACACTGTGGGAGGAGACAGGCGCCTGTCTGGTGATAGAAAAGGTGGAAGGACCAACTTCCTAGTGAGGAAAAATGGCAATTCTTTCCGTTTTTTGTTTTTTTGGGCATCACTACCCTCTGGTGGTTTTGGAAGCTGCCCAGCCTTGCTCCCGGAGAGCTGCTGCTGGATCTGAACTGCCAAACCAATGGGCCTCAGTCCATTGGTGGCCACGGTGGCTCAGCCAATGGCAATTTTTAGGACTACAGAGGCAGTATTTTTAATAAAGTGCATCTAATCAGTCATATTGCTCTAAGCTTTTGTATAGCCCCTGGAGATCCAGACCCCATACCATAGCATTGGGGCACGGTGATGTCAAGGTACACAAAAAGCCCCAGAGGCCATAACAGAGGGACCTCCTGTGGTAGCCCCAAGAGAAGAACCTGCCTCCTCTTCAAATGCACCTGTAAGCTGAGGACTTCAGGCTGAAATGACAAGGTGTGTGAAGAAACAGAAGACAGCTATCCTGAGTACTGAACTGTTGGTAAGCAAACCACGATTTATTTACGGCTTTGATGTCCAAGCTGCTCTAGTAAGACATATATTATTCTGGCAGATCTGTAACCTGCATTGTCTGAGAATATTATTATAAGTTTTGTCTGATCAGCAACTGCCTTTGTTTGTGCAAACAGTGTCCAGTCATATAAAGATTTATTCTGTACAAGTGAATGATCAAGGCATTGTGATATAAAGCTAGCCAACGCCTGTTCAATTTCCCTCTCTCATAGTGTTTTAAAAATTAGTACCATGGATTAATCAATAGTACTATAAGCAAGAGGTCCTTATGCTCCTAGTAGTCAATAAGATTGTCTACCATAAATGGTAAAATGTATGAATGGATAGAAATAAAATAAGTAAAACTAAGTATATGATTTAGAAAAGCAACCTACCATGATGATGGTAGTGAGCTAGAGTAAAGTGTGGTGAAGAAATAAAACAGAAACCAGCTATGAGAAAGCTTTCCCTTAAACCATTATGCAAATGAATTGATGGATATGACCACATAAAAGAAGTATATCAGTCTGTGTGATCCAAGATGATAAATAACAAAACCTAAGATCAGAGGAGGGTAATATATTACAACTACATTCTGAGTATCCAGTTTACAGAAAGCCATGGATGACAGTGAAAACCGCAAATTCATTCACAAATTCATTCACAAAATACTTGTGGAATAAGTCTCCATTTACTATCACTGAGTACATCAGAATGTCAATTATTGCAGATACAGTTATGTTGAAAATTTACATTGCATCATTTATTTTCCCATTTAGTCCTTTGTGATCTGTTCCCTTTTTTTATTATTCTGTTTGCTTTCGGAATAAAAAGGAAATGTAATGAGCATTACGGAACAAATTGTATAGAAATTTTTACATGAACACCTAATCAGTTGTTCAAACCTCCACTGAAAACCATTTTTTAAAAGATTTACATTCACAAATAATACTACAATCAAATTTAGTCAATAATATGATCTAAAATTGTCTTCACCTTGCAAAAAGAATCCATGGCAGTGTAGTGGACACAATTTGAGCTATGATCCACACGGTGTGCAGACCTAATTGATCACTTGCTCTGCAGGAGAAAACCTGGACTTTTCACTCCAGGTTCCCCTAGCTTTCAGTACACAAGACTGTGTTAGCTGCATATCAGGGTGGCTGATACATGTTCCTTCAGTCCTGATGCCACATTCTTCTTCATATCATCTAGCCTCTTTGAGGGCTGGCTCAGGTTACATATTGAATGAATATCATTAGAAACTATAATCCTGACGCACATATTTCTTGATTTCAAATGATACAATCTTCTCGTCTGTTCTCACAGCAGCTTTTGTTTCATGGACTGATCCTGCATGAGCACAATCATGAATTTTGAAATTCCCATTCTTCTCAAGGGTATCCAGCGTGCATTATGATATACAGTCTAATGTCTTTTCACAGTAAACGAAAGACAAGTTCCATGTTTCAGGTATTCTTTGCTTCCAGACCATAACTCCCTGTCATACTATACTGTTGTGCTTGGCTGATCTTCACCAAAATTTTGAATGTAGTTGAGATCAATTCATACTATGTATGCCTTTAGTTTTAATCATTAGTGGATTTTTGCAACTGCTTCTCTTTACTCATCAGACAAAGAAGATCACGAAGGCTCCACTGCACCACACTTTATCTGACTCAAATCTCCCTGGTCAACTCCACACCTAGCAAAGGACTCCTCAGTCACACATCGAGTGCCCTCCACACTGAGGGACACATCCCGCGGCACTGTTGTCACCAGTGTTTGGTTTCTGTTGGCTACACCTTCGACACCTGGCACTGTTTCAGACCTGGGGTTACGGTGGTCAGTGGCTTCTTTCTCTAAAGGGGGAGCTGAGGCATCCCTCTCTGCTCACTGTTGGAAGCTCTGATGAAGCCTGTTCGCTGGAGCCTGCTAGCACTTGGAATACCAGTGACAGAGCTTCCAGTACCGCAGTAACACACAAGCCACCGCAGTACAGCAAACCGACAGACAAGTGGTGGTCATAAATACTACGCAAGCAAAAGAAGAGATAAAACTCACACCCCTGACTCATTGCAACTCACAGTGCACCCATCTTATGGGGCCTACTATTCCTGGAAGTTTCTTAGGCTGTGAAGTCTGTACACAAGTAGAAAGCTTCATCTTTCTTTCTTGGAGAAACATGGCTTCAAGCTGTCGGCTTGGAGACTGGCAGCCTGATGCCTAACCACTGCACAACCAGGGTGGCTTTAAATACATACAACAACATTAAACAGAGAGAAAGAGAGAAAAAACTATCTGAAATATTATTTTTCTCCAATTCACTTCTTAAAAATTATGATGCTAAAAATAATAAAAATGTATAATTATCTTATGTCTGGTGTATTCCTTTATATCTCTTCTTGTCCTCACTAGAAGGAACCCCAGTAGCACAGGCGTTTAGCAGCTGACAGTCCTGTGAAATGAATGCACCAGTCTCTCTACAGGAGAAAGATAGGGCATCCTGCTTCCACGGTGTTTTCTGACTTGGACATCCTGCAGATTAGTTTTCCTCGGTTAGACGGTCACTATGAGGAAGAATTTACTCAAGAGCAGCCCACAGTTTTAACAGTAGATTGCTATTAACTGGGAAATAAACAGCCTTTCTTGAAGGCTGGTTAAGAGTTTATTCCTGAGCAAAAGTTACTGTATTATTATTATTTTTAATGAGGCTGAAATAGATGACTACAATACATTGTGACCTACTTCTTTTTGCAGATTCTGTCATGAATATTGCATTCTTCTATATGAAAACACATTTGAAAATTTTAAATTCTCTTACCTTATCTCTTCCAATAAGCAAAACTGCATTCTTTGATAAAAACTTCTTTATGACTTCTATGGTAATATCCACTATTGAACAATATGGAGCAACCTTTAATGTAATTAAATTGAAAATCACTAATAACATCAAAAAGATAATTGTTATTTGATGTAGCAGCCTTAGCAATATTGCTATCTGAAGTTCAATGAAATTTTTATTCATTGCACTTTTACTTTGATTTTCTAATATATTACTTTGAACCCTAAGAAGTAACAGCTGAGACACTCATTACTTTTGACTACAAATAGCTTCAGAATTGATGGGAAAGCTGATTTAGACAGCACATTCAATAAAAAGCCCCTTTTTAAGATGTCTTGGTGACAGACTTTAGTGACAAGGAATTCATGTATCTTTCTGCATAATATAATGTAGAATTCTCCATTGCAATTTCAACTTCGAGCGAAAAGAAGATGGAGTTGGAGATTATGCATTGATCTCTGGCATAATCATATTCAGCATAAAACTACCTCATATAATGGGATTTACCTTAGAATAAATTTAATACTCAAATTAAACACTTTCACTTATATTTGGCAACAAATAAGAAAATATGAAAACAGAGATCCTGAAAATAAAGTAAAAATGAAATTCATATAGAGAATGCACAAGTTAAAGCAGAAAAGGCCAGGGAAAATTGTTATAACTCATTTAAACACAGAAAATTACAATAAGGGTTAAATTAGAACAATCATACAGGTTGTTTATTCCCTGTTTGAAATACTTACCTGTGGCATCAACCTTTGTTTACTGGAGTTCTATCCCAATCAAAACATTTAATATTCACTTTGATTCATTTCAGTAAAATTAGTAGATGGAAGTTCTTCTATATTTTTCTTTTACGGACAACTGAAGTTTTCCTTTGCTGTCAGTTGATGTGCTACAGATTAAGAGATTGGACTGCTGATCTTTATAGTGATCTTTAAAGTTGTTGCTAAATACTATTTCATTTTGTAAATAGAATCATGTAGCATGTCTGAAATATTCATCCTGAAATATTGTACAATGGCGCCCTGTCCCATATCCTCTGGAGTGCTGGGTACTAATTGCATTTCCCCTAAGATGTGTTGTAGTTCGTAGTCTTATCCTTGTAAGTGTGACACTGGTTGGTAATGGCATTTGTTTTGTATGTTGGTGAGGATGTATTAGTTTAGCATTTGTTATCTCTGGGTTATGGGTAACAGCATGAAAAGAATAACCTACGAGCGGGAAGAGACTTGGTGCCCAAAGCTGAAATTCCATCTATTACCAGCTCCTGGAATCTTAAATAAAGAATGACACTGCCCTATGACTGCACTTTGAAACCAGTTCTATAGTATCTTGAACTGTGCATGACATACTTTTAAAAGGCACCCTCTTGTATTTTTGTTACATGAACGCAAGAACCCTCAGACAAAGTTGTGGTGGGGATAACAATCATTAAACACAAACTCAACAACAGTTATTGAGAATGCATACAGACTGAAAATTTTGTTTTAAGGAAAAGATAAATAGAGGAAAATCTAGGATAAGATGTAATTAATATTAATGCCATAGGATCCGTAGCAGCCAGACACACAGTCCCTGAGTTATTACAGGGATTTTTTTCCTCTGCTATTAAGAATTGTTTCAGTCATGGCCAAAGAGAAACCACTGGTTAGATCAACAGTTTTAAAGTGAGCTGGAAAAAACCAGAACAGGAAAAATGACAAAGCAGATACTTCATTTTCCTCCACAAAAAAGCAATGTACCCATCTCTAGCATCCATAATCTTCTACCCTGCGATCTGAGCGGTCTGCGGGAGCGGTCTCCAGCTGGGAATGAGGGCAGCCCACTCTGGGTGCTGGCAGCTTGCTCAAACACGATGCCCATTACTGTGAGTACGTGCTCTCTCAGCAATTCTGTATTGCTCAACAGAATTTGATGGGATTTGTGGCTCCTCTTCCCAGTCTTTCATTAGAGGGTTTTAGCCTCGTATGTGTCACTTGAAAAAATTCCCAAATGGTGATCCTTCAGGTCTGTGTGTGTTCTGCTTCATTGCTGCTAAATCAGTCTGTAAATTAAGAGTTGGCCATCATATCAGCTGACCACTTAAAATGATGGCAGTAGAAAGAACTATCACAGAAAAATTAGCAATAAAACCATAGAAGTGTAAACATTGACTGGTAGGCTGTTGGGAAAAGTTAAAGGAGGAAATTATATGATAAATTAAAAAATTATTTGCATTTGATACATAAAGCACTGAGTAAATTATGGAAACTTTTGATTTTAAAGAAGGATATATGGTAGTACTGCCTCACAGATTTCTTCTACAGTTGTAATTTTTCTATAAAATAAAAGCTAAAAAAGGAAAACACTAATAATTTACTGTTCAGAAGAAATGCCTCCTTAGCTGCTACAACATTTGAAGTTTTCAATCAATCAAGCATCATTTTGCCCATCCCAATGATTTTACTGCATGTATCTATCTTGGTTTGGATTTGGCATGACAGCAAAAAATATTACACACCATGCATGGCCTATATCTTCCAAATAAAGGACCCCTGTCTGGTGGTATTGCATGTGGTTACTCGGTGAGCTACCAGCTGCAAGGTGCATAGCAGCAGGCACTCTGTGGGTGACACACTGAGCTTTTTATTACCTTGAGAAGCGACAGCTTCTGAATCTCACCCAGAGGCCCTCCTTCCCTGCTTATACGGACACTAGGTTTTGACATTGTCTCCACAGTGAGTTTGGTTTTGGTGAATCTCTCAGGTAAGCATCGGAATGCTGACTGAAAAGACCAGTGGTTTAAATCCACTAGTTGTCTATCAGGAGAAAGATGAGATTTAAGGACGTGGGTCTTGTAAACTTTGTCCTGGGTGGCTGTGAGTCAGAATTCACTCTACTGCAGCAGGTCATGGGATTATATATTATGATAAAGCACCCCTGCTAATGCTGTTGTCCATGTGTTGAACCGAGAACTGAAAGGTCAGTGGCTCAAACACACTACCTGATTCCATAGGTGAATGTTGAATGCATTTGCTCCTGGGAAAAGTTACAGCCTGAGGACTCTAATGGGCCATGGTGGCTTCAACTCAGTAGTGACTAGATGACAGTGGATGTATTTTTTAATGAAGAAGTAGAGAGGCCAGTGTTGAACTGCCGATGGCTAGGTGGGTGTGTCAAAGCCACTCCAAAGGATAAAAACAAAAACAAACCTCTGCTAGGGGAAGCTTTCAGACTACATTTTTTTTTCTGACCAGAAGAAGCTTAAGCAACTAGTAATGAGTTAGCGCATCTAATGCCTTTGCTTGGGAAGGTTCTTTTTGGTCACAGTGAATTTGTTTTCATCAAAGCAGTTTTGCTCAAACCTTGTTTTTTTTTGTTTTGTTTTGTTTTGTTTTTTTGTGATGTTTGGTTTAAGAGAACAGCATGTGACTGTGAAAATTTTGTTTCCTGCTTGGGAAAACTGCCACAGGGTTTGTTGTGAGGCTGAATGCTCCTTTCAAGGACAATGCTATGGGAAAAACTCAAGTGTATGCATGGCTTTCTTATTTCAAAAAATGTGAAATGTTGATTGATGACAAACCTTGTTCTAGATGTATGCAACTTTCCAAAATGGATGAAAATGGTGACTCCTAGTGTGTTTGAAGTTTGTTCCACCAAGTCAGACCATTAATGACGCTTTCTATTTAAAGGTTTTGTAAAAAACAAATAAACACACTGCTGACTTGTGGTTAGCAGCTCAATTAATAACAAAGTGCAACAAAAAAAGGAGTGATTTCTGACTGGTTTTGCCATGAGAACAAGGCACCTGCTCACACAGTCATCTCAGTGGACCGATTTTTGGCAAAAAAAACGTCTCTCTTGCCCCACACACCTTATTCACCCAATCTTTCACAGTGTGACTTCTTTTTGGTTCCATGAATGAAGAGGGATATGAGTGACTAGAAGAGATGAAGGAAAACAAACAAACCAGGGAGGTGCTGTCAGTCATTCAAACAAATGAGTTTTAAAAATGTTTCCAAGAATGGAATCATATAATTTGGCATGCATTCCGCATTAAGTGCAATGGAGAGTACTTTCAAGGTGATATGGCATTGTAAAAAATAAATAAATAAATATATAACTTCAAAAAAATTCCATTTTTTGTGGGATGTACCTTGATACATACATACATACATATATGCACATGTGCACATATATGCATATATTTGAACACTCATAGTCATTGAAACAAAGCTTTCTCATAATGGCCATCAATGACAGGCTGGAGCTGACTCCCACCTCTGTGGGTTTCAGGAACACAATGCTCCATCCTTCTCTGGGACAATGGCTGGTGGTCTCCAATTGCTGACCTAGAGGTTAGCAACCCACTGCATAAGCACTAAGCTACCAGGCCTCTTATACATGGTGGAATGCATACATCTAAATGGAGCCCTGCTTGTGTGGTGAACTACACATCGACCTGGTAACGGGAAGGCCAGCTATTCAAAGGCATCAACAGCTCCATAAGAGCTACATGAAGTGCTCTGCTTCTATATAGATATCAAAGTCTTAGAAATCCAAAGAGACCATATGAATTGGAATTGACTGGATGGCAATGATTTTTTTGAGTTTATGTCCTTAAAATAAGAAATTTTAATTATCTTTAGATTTTAATTTAAATCAAATGTATATGTTATTGTTATGAAGTTCATACATGTATGCATGCATGTGAAAAAAATAGAAAGTCCCCCCAAAGAAATGAGAATTGAGTCAAAATGGAAAAGTGGTATAATTACAGCTGCATGAAGACTCTTTTAGGATAACCTTAAACTGATAGGAAAGGCAGACACACTCACCAAGACTCACATTATGAGTCAATATTGCAAGGGGAGGCGTGATACTGAGCAAAATAAGGTGGTGGTTTCTCTCTTATCTTCAGCTGTATCTTAATGGATTGACAGGAAAGTGAAAATTATATTTATTAAATTCTATTTACTTATTAAATTTTAATGACAAATCATTACTTCCAAAGCTTATTAAAAGACATATGTGTTAAGGATTAAATACTCTATAACAGCATGTTTATATATAACATCATATAAATATGATATTTTATTGTGATTGCTGAAAATTCTAGAAAAGTTCTATCCAGTGGAGGGAGACACAGCTTAGAGTCCACCCCCAGGCGTATGTTCTGGGCCTCACTTCTCTTTATGCCACTCATTGTCCAGTGCTTCAAAGTCTGAATTTGAGGTGTTAATACCATAATAAATAAAATGATTAAAAATTATTTTTCTTAAAAAAAGAAAGGAAGAAAACCTTATGGGACTACAAACATATATGCAGTCAGAAGCTACACAAATTGTCATTAAGGAACATATACCTTTAAACTGTATAATTGTTCAATCACACAGTTTACTTTCTATATCATTTATGTGCATCTTTATAGGTCAGCACATAATCATACATATAGATTAGACAATGAAAATATTACATATATCATAGGCAGACAAATAATTACATTTATATATCTATACCTACACTATGCATGGTATATATGCATATGCTCTGCATATGTGTATAAAGGCATATGTGTATAAATGCATATGTATATGTGTGAATATAATATTAACTTAATACTATAATAAGCATATCTTATAACATGAACAATTTTAAGACAAGTTTTCTAATGTCCATAGAATTTCCTATTACTTGAATTTAATATAATCTCCTTATAGTATAAGCTACATATACTAGTAGTAGTTGGGATCAGATTATTCTCTTCAAATAAAAGGTCACTTAGTCCCAACAAATGCCTCAGTTTTGGATTCATTGTGATAGGCTCCCAGTGCTCTACATGACACAACATACAGCAACCCTTTTGCCTCAGCAAGTCAAACTCTTGACATTGCTGGCCTTACTTGACTGAGTTCTCCTACTGTGCCCTAGGATCAACTACATTAGAATTGTGAGTGTAGCTTAGACATCTGGAATAGGACTTTCATGTTCTCTCATAATATTTATTAATATTCCTGAGATTTCTACAAGCTTAACTCTCTTTGTAGTCTATGCTGAAAGATCTTCTAATTGAAGCCTAACCTAACCCTCCTCGTGGAAATGGCCACTCACTTATTATTATGCACAGCACTACTCATCCTTTGTTCAACTTCATTAAATACGTAGCAAACCTCAAACATAAAATAGAATTTTCTCAGATACTATGTGTATTGAATGTTTCTTATGCTTGTTTCAAAAACATAAATTCCATCAGGGCATGGATTTTGTTATTTCCCCTCATATAAACAAAATGCTTATAACAGGACCTAGTGTTTATTGAATTGAATAGTTCTTCACACCTATTGATTGAATGAACATGTTCATTTAAATCATACCACATAAACAAACCATGCAAATAGACATTTGTTCCATTTTGTTAAAAATGTTTGGACATATTTGTAGACATGGAATAGACAGACAGTATATGCATACAATGATCTTGACATATTTTGCTAAATGACTTTTCACAATGGTAAAATTTTGAGTTTCTCAAAAATAGTTCTCACTTTATCATACTGTTGATAGCATTTGTTGAAATCCTGCCTGAAAAATGGTATTCAAGTTTCCCTTTTTTAATGGCTTACTGTGTTGTGTTTTGGACCTTCACCTGTCAGAGCTTCTAAAGTCTGCGTTGTTAAAAGAAAAGCAAATATTAGTAAAATAGCTCTTGTATTTTCATTGCCAACTTTCTGAAAACATGTTTTAAAGTCAATCTTCTCCTTCTCTTTTACATATTTTTGGGATGTATATTAAACTTCCCATAATTGTATCCCAATTATTTTGTTACCTATGTCCTTCACTGTCTCTTACCACACTCCCAATGTTAAGAGGAAAGGTAATAATGGGGAAAAAATATTCTGAATTGCTCAGAATTATGCTTTTCTGATTCTATTTCTGCCTCCTCCTCACTATAAAAGGTACCAGAAACAGTAATTTTGTAGTTAGCTTTACATTTCAGAAATCATTTATCTTATGTATTTTTTACATAAGCTTAGCAAAATAATAATTATAATTAGTACATGAAGTAATAGCCTCAGAGTGACTAACTATATTCCTCAAGTTTCTACCTGGATTATGATTATGATAAAAAGTTTTAAGCTATAGATCCACTTTTAAAAAATATATATTAGTACATTGCTTCTTCAGTCCTTAATTTCGATTTTGGCTTTCATTTCCTTCCCCATTCTTGTGCTCATTCTTGAAATTACTTTTTACTATATCACAAATGCCACAAACACTATAACATAAGCTACACATGAATTTTAACAAAATTTATATCACCAATCACCACTATTTTTCTATATTTTAGTTCTGGATTTCTAAATATAATCCAAACACTCAACAAACATAATGCACTTGCATGTAGCAATAATCATTACTTTGTAATTCTAGAAATTTTCTAGAAATTTAATTAGATTCAATGATTATTAAATAAGTATTTAAGGAAGTAGTTATCTACCTGTGGGTCAAGACCCCTTTGGGGTTGAACATTCTTTTCACAGGGGCCATCTGAATCATAACAATAAGAAAATTACAGTTATGAGGTCGCAATGAAAATTATGTGATGGTTGGGGATCACCTCAACATAAGGAATTGTATGAAGGGTTGCAGCATTAGGAAGGGTGACAACGACTGATTTAAGGCATTAGAGTGGCTGATAAGGAGTCCTGAAGGCACAGTGGTTATGAGCTCAGGGCTAACCAATATACAGGCATTTCACACCACCAGGAAAAGGAGACTCAGGGACGGAAGGAAGGATGTGAAAGGCTGATCCCATAAAGCTTATCACTTTTGAGACCTCTATGGAGCAAATCTCCTTGGGCTTATTGATTGCCATGAGTTAGAATCCTTTGCCGACAGTGTTCTTTCTGCGTTTACTGACATGCTTATTATCTTCAGTGTGTAGGAGGAAAAGATATTATAGAAATATTTTATATATCCATAATTAGACCAATTTCCACTGGCCACTGAGAATGTTTGTAGTGTTTCTGAGCATCTGAGCAGAATTCCTATAAACAAATTCAACCCTACTACAATGTTAATGAGAAGAGAGAACTTTCCAAAAATTAAGAAGAATATTCTACAATCTGACCACAGCTTCACAAGCAACTAAATTATAAATATCCTGAAAAATAGTATGCAATTCTACATGTTGCTTATATATTATGTGCATAAAATATTTTAAAATCAGAAGACAGGACCATATATTGAGTATCACCTGATTTTGTTAACTTATTTGATTATGTATTATTTGATAATCTAGATAGTAGATACTCCTTAGCAAAATATTGATTTAAAGAAATTGTATATTTGTCTAAATTTTTGCATCAGATTTCATCAAGCATTTATAATTTCACATAATTTCTATTATTTTCCATTTATTATTTTTCTATTGGTCATGACCTTAGTTTACTTCTTTGAAGTTTTCTTCCTGTTTATGCTCACATTTTTCAGATTAATTTTGTATGATATTACTAAATGTTTTTGTGAAAAAGAAAGTAACCAAATGAAGTATGTTAGGAAAAGCAAGCAAACAACAACAAAACTGAACTTAAGCACATTTTAGAAATGAAGGAAACCAAGAATACCAGCAGAAAGAAAAGTTTTATGTATATGGATGTGATATATATAATTAATTTATATATGATATATAATTGACTAATTCAACAATTCACCTGTAACTTACCTGTAAAATTCATGAAAATTAGTTGGGTTCACAATGGTGTGCAACTATCACAATTACCAGCAGAAAGAAAACATTTAAAAATGTAGAGCATGATCTACATCTATTTCAGATGATATGCTAACATCTAATTTAAAATGAAACAGAAGGTCCACTGCCTGCCTACATATGTGAAGCATAATGATTGGGAGGAACCTGGGTAACAAGCACTAGCAGCTCTGTATCTCAGCATCAACTAGCACTGCCACATGTTCTAACTACAAGCACGACAGTGAGCTCATGGACTGACACATGCTCACATTGTAGCTCAGGCCAAAGCGAACTCCAAAAACTCAAAGGTTTTGTTCTTAAACTGTTATGAAATAGAAATTAGATATATTTATATTTGTATAAGCTATGCATTTATTTAAAATCTATTCTATTATAGCTAATTCTATTCATACATATATTTATACTAGAAGTTAAATTTTATTATAGCACAGAAGGATTGACAATCTCCTTCCGTAAAGAGTACAGTCAGGAAAATTGCATGGGCCAGGTCTAGCTTGTATCACATGTGATTGTAAAGCATTGAGGACCTTCAGCTGCTAACATGGTTTTAGTGGGTTTGATCGTAGAATGAATTAAATATGGAGTTCCATCCATGTATTTTTTGTCCATCCACGTTTTAATGAAGATAACATTTCATGTTTTAAAAACTCAGTTACATTTTAATCAAGTACTCTTGCAAATAATATATATGCAGCCTTAGTGGCAATCTATCAGGGAGCTGCAACCCTAATTTCCATAATGAATTGATGACATTTATTGTCTTCAATTGTCTAAAATATTGACTTAATATCAAATATGGGCCTATTATCAAACCACTAAGTAGGTTTCTCAAGACTATTGGGCACAATGTGGATTTTTGAATATGTACTTTGTTATTATTTCTGTGACATAAAAAATCAAATGAAAACAATATGGATGATTTTAGAAGACCGATCTAAAATCAAACCACCAGATCTAATTTCTACTTAAGTTTTTAAATAATTGAAGAAAAAGAAAATTGTGATATTTTGAGACATTTTCCAAAGGTTAATAAATTTAAGCAATAATTGTGAGTTACAAAAAAGCCAAATAAATACCTTCTCCTTTTTTTATCTAATTTATTGAACTTAACAATGAATAATATATAGTTGATATTCAGATATGATCTCATATGAAACCACATATTATATTCATTCAACTCAATTTGTTTTAAAATATCTTTATTCCCACACAAATACTTAGTAAATTGGAAGTGGTTATATTTCTTTTCAGCTTACATTATCTTATTTTAGTTGTTGTATTTAGGTGGCATCGCTATCTGATGTTTTCCTGGTACACATAGGTTTCCAGGGGCTATTTCCTTCCAAAATGGGGAAACTATTCCTTCTTCACAGCCTGCTCATATTCTGGAAGCTCCGCTGACCCTGTTGGAATTTGAAATACCAGTGACATAGATTCCTGCACCAGAGCAACACACAAGCCACCACAGCACTGACAAGCAAGGGGTGTGCTATAATTATAACAGATAATTTTTTAATTGTAATGTCAAACCAAAAAAAAAAGGATTTTGGTGATAATAGACTGTGATGATGTTATTTACATTGTGATGGGTAGAATTGCAAAATAGTGAGCATATCAAGTTATGCATCATAATTAGATTGCTTTTTTCCTAATAACATTAGTAGTGTCTTCAATCATTGTACAAATGTTCTAATTTGAACACACACTTATATTGTAGATATGATCATGGGAGAAGCAAGTTTTCTTATAGCCCATGTAAAATTCTGGTAAATGGAGCATATTGAAATAAAAATATTTATTTGAATCAATGATTAATATTCTGGAAACAGAAATCAAGAAGTGAGCTGACACTTCTCTTGGATATATCTACTGCAAAAGACTTCTTAACACTATTGTAGAGAAAATGTTTTACTTTGAGGACAAAAGGTACTCTGCCAAAGTATTTTTATTCATTTTGTTTGCAATAAAAAGTTATACTATGAATAAAGTAGGCATAGGGAAGAGGAAAAATAAGTGCATGATGCTCACCTTCCTGGCACAATCACTGAAGATAAATGTTTGCATAGGTAAAAGTGGTGAAGAAAGCCGATGGTGCTCAGCTGTCATAGATAGCTGAGGTCTTAAAGGCTTGAGGGTAAACAAGCTGCTATTTAGCTCAGAAGCAATTAAACCCACATGGAAGAAGCACACCCCCTTGTGTGACCACAAAGTGTCAATGGAATCAGCTATCTGGCATCAAAAAACAAAAATCATTTCATTGCCTGCCCACCATCCTGATATGATTGCTTAAGAAAAATGTGTGCATAAGCACATGTGGTGAAGAAAGCTGACTGTGCCCAGTTTTCAAAAGATATAGCATCTGGGGTCTTAAAGGCTTGAAGGTAAACAAGCAGCCATCTAGCTCAGAAGCAAGAAAGGCCACATGGAAGAAGCACACCAGCCTGTGTTACCCCGAGGTATCAAAGGGATCAGGTATCAGGTATCAAAATTATATCATTGTAAATGAGGAGGAGTACATATTGCAGACCCAAAATCCATCTGTTGGTGAAACATCCCCCTGCAGAAGAGTGATGGGGAGGGGGATGAGCCAGTCAGGGTGCCGTGTAGCAATGATGAAATATGCAACTTTACCCTACTTCCTAAATGCTTCTTCCATGCCACTATCATGATTCCAATTCTACCTTACAAATCTGGTTGGACCAGAGGATGTACAATGGTATACATAGGAACTGGAAACATGGGGAGTCCAGGACAGAAGCTCGCCTTAGGACCAGTGGTGAGAGTGGCAATACTGGAAGGGAGGAGGGAAGGTAGAGTAGAAAGCGAGAACCTAATCTCAAGGGTTACTTACAAGAATGAGCCTAACTGGCATCAGGATCTGGTTCGAGTATGTGAAAGCACACCCATTGCTGTGTGGCAACAGAGTAGATTGTTAAGGACAGGAAAGTTAAGACAAAATCCATTGTCTTTCACCAAAAGAAGAGCCTTCAGTACAATGACATTTCCGCCAAAAGTAACTACCACTTTGAAAAGCGCTTCCTTCGGCTTGCTAGAAAATTAATGGGAGATCCTAACTGGGAGTTGGTGGCCTTGCCTGCTGCTTCTCCAAGAGAGGATGTTAGGGACCCAGCTCTGGTGACACAATATGAACAGATTTAGAGGTTGCGCAGACAACCGCTCTCCCGGATGAAGATGGTGACCTGTGAGAGAACAGAGCTGGAGTCCAGACAAAAGTCATTGTCCTGTGATGTCAGTGGTGCAGCCTTATTTTAGAGCTAAGCAGAAGGTGCTCATCTTTGCATGCTGAAGGAGATGAACAGGCTTCGGAGTGAGTGTGATAGTTAACCCTCTGCCTGCCTCCCCTTTTTTTCCTTTTGTATCTGTATATCTAGCTGTTTGGGAACACATTTTTCTTTCTTGAAATTCAAATACAATACTGCTACAGTCACATCACAATATTTAGTGGTGATGTTGTGTTTTTTAACTGTCATTCTTATTGCTTTTCATCAGAATAAAGTTATATTTCAAATATATATATATATATACATATATATATATAAAAGAAAGGGAGAACCGATTATAAGGATCTACATATAACCTCCTACCTGAGGTACAGACAATAGGGAAGTGGGTGGAGGGATACACTGGACAGTGTATGATATGACAAATTAATAGTAATTTATAAATTATCAAGGGTTCATGAAGGAGGGGGAAGCAAGGAGAGAGGGGAAAATGAGCTAATACCATGGGCTTAAGTGAACAGAAAATGTTTTGAGAAGGATTATGACAACAAATCTGCAAAGGTGCTTTGCATACAATAGATGGATGGATTGTGATAAGAGTTGTAGGAACCCCCAGTACAATGGTTAAAAAATCACAGTGCAGTACTGCACAGATGAAACGTATGATTTCCCTCTACTTCAACCGCTTCCACTATCATGACTCCAATTCTACTTCACCAATCAGGCTGGACCAGAGCATGTACCCTGGTAGAGACAGGAGCTTGCAACACAGGGGACGCAGGCAGATGAAGCCCTCAGGACCAATAATGAGAGGAGCCATACCAGGAGGGAAAAGGGAAGAGGGAGAGAGGGGAGGGGAGAACTGATAATTGATAACATCCCCCCCTCACCTCGTCAACCCCAGGGCGACAAACAACAGACAAGTGGATAAAGGGAGACATCAGTCATTGTAAGACACACACAAAAAAACTTATAAATTATCAAAGGTTTACGAGGGGAGAGAGTGGAGGAGAAGGAAAATGAGCTAATATCACAGGCTTAATTAGAAACAAAATGTCTTCAAAATGATTATGGCAACATATATACAAATGTGCTGGACACAATGGATGTTCACATGGAGTTATAAGAGCTGTAAGAGCTTCCAATAAAATTATTAAAATAAATAAGTAAATAAACACAATAAAAAAACTAGCCCATAAAAAATCATAGTGTTGGTGAAGAATAATGAAATTACCATTGGCTGCCAGACGAACCAACGAATTTATATTGGAAGCACAGCCAAAATGCTCCATAGGTGTGTGTATGGTAAGACTACTCTTAAGTACTTTGGACAAGTGATCAAGAGGAATCAGTTCCCAGAGAAAGACATCATGCTTGGTAAAGTAGAGGGAGGGTCAGGGAAAAATACACACACCCTTAATGATATGGATTGACACAATAGTTACAACAAGACTGAAATATAACAATGATTGTGAGGATGGTGGAGGACTTAAAGGGGTTCTTTGTTGCATAGAGATTTCCAGAAAGTTCAAACTGATTTGATAGTTCTTTACCAGAAGAATGTGTGTGTATGTGTGTGTGTGTTTGTGTGTGTGGTGGGGGTAGGGTTGGTGTTCAGTAATATAGAAATCTGTTACTATATATTTTTTGTTTTGTTGTGTTACCATATTCTAAAGAAGGAATATAACCATAAGGGAGAGGGAGAGAGAGAGAGAGAGAGAGAGAGAGAGAGAGAGAGAGAGACAGAGAGAGAGAGACAGAGAGACAGAGAGAAGAGAGAGCAGGGTGGTGGTTCATAATTGGGAGCTTTTAGGGAAGACAATCACAGTTTGTTTTGTTTTCTTAATAAAATGGAGTTTTATTTTCATGACCATTATTGTAAACCTGGAAATAGATAACCACTAAAATTTTCAAAAGTTCTTCCTTGCATATATTCTAAGTCAGAGCAGACTCTATCTTTACTCGAACTCAGAATCCACATTCTTTTCAATTCCTGGTTGATTTTAATTTCCATATCTATACTATGAAGCCAAGGGAAAGTAATCAAAGATTCATAATTCAACTAATAGTCACATGTGGTAATTATTACCTGAAATAATATCTCTAACCAATATTGATATTATTATAGCAGTGTTACTAATCTTTCTGAATGCTGCAACCCTTTAATACAGTTCCTCACATTGTGATGACCACCAACCATACAATTATCTTTGTTGCTATTTCATAACTATAATTTTGCTAGTGTAAGGATCGTTCGACCCCGCAAAGACTCGTGATCCACAGGTTAAGAATCACTGTTCTATGGGAACAGTACTATCTCTGGTGATATAATAGATTACAAGTTAGGCTGCTAACTGGATGGTCAGCAGTTCAACCCCACTAGCCGCTAAACTAGAGAAAAAGAATCACAGCTTTCTGCTTCCGTAATGTTGTATTGCCTCAAAAGTCCACAGGGGTAATTCTAACCTCTTAGAAGGTCACTATGAATCACACTTGATTCAATGGCTGCTGCTAAGTATGGGGCGGGGGTGGGGTGAGATATTTAGTCGATGCAAGTTATAGAGACCCATTTATAAATTTTAACTGAGAAAGGCAAGAGAAATCAATAAGTTGAGGGAGATGATAGCCTATTAGAAAAAAAAATCGCTCTGGTGACTTAGTGATGACATGTTGGGCTGCAGACTGCAGTGGCAGGTAAAAACGAGCCATTGTGGAGAAAGAAAGATGGCACTCTCCATTGCCACGAGGAGCTCCGTGCACAGAAGCTCTCCTGGGGCAGGGCTACGCCGTCCTTTAGGGGGGGTCTGAGTTGCCCTCCACTTGCTGAAACTGAGACTGACAGGAGAGAAATCACCAGGGAAGTTCAGAGCCCTGTGACCATGCTGGAGGGGGTAGGATTCGAGACCATGTGCCTATTCTATTCTGATTTCTACCCTAACCTAGAAGGTGATACTGGTTCTTCTGCACTGATTCACAGCAAAACACTACCTCAGGGGAAAAAACCTTCTTAATATTGCAGGTCAAAAGCCAGAAATAGTTCAAGGGAAGATTACTCTAGGTGGTATCTCAAAATATATTTATCGGTACCACTATAAACTGCAGTCTGTATTCTGGGTGCTCTAATGCAATAACAATAGGATAAGAGAATTTTATTTCCAAGAGAAATAAAATTGTCTGAGAGATATTTGCTAGAGAGTCTTACCAACTCAAAACATGGGGAGATATTTTACTTAGATAGATTCATTGTCATTATTTCTGAGAGTGGCATAACTTCATCTGCCTTTCTTTACTTATTCTAACATCGACGATCCTTCCATGGTCCTCTACAGCGAAGCTGGGCTCCACAGTTTATTGCAATAATAAACCTTTGATCTGTTTTTATTCAAGGCAAAATGTGACATCCTCCTCATCTTTGAACAATAAAGAGGTGACTTCCAGTTCCAGAAGTAAAGTGCTCATGGATAAAGCAGCCCAATTCCTGTGGAAACTGCAAGAATTGAATTACAAGTCTAATTCAGAGAAGTCAAATTAATTCTATATTCAATTTTTGTTATTTGCTTTTAGTTTGCGTTGCAAAAGGATGACAGGATGGGGATTCGCTTTAGAATGACTTATTTGACAGCATTGTGGAAAGACTTGGACTTTAGACTCAGGAATCCAATGTAAAGAGAAGGATCATTTACCTGTAGAAGAGCAATTCCATTAACAATTATACTAAAGTAAATCAATGCAGCGATGGGTGTTCATGGCTGTAGGGAGAGTGCAATAACTTGGATATGTATATATATATATATTGCATGTATACACACATATACATGTGTGTGTATATATATAGCAATAAAAATTTGAGAAAAATACTCTCATAAGATGTAAGAAACCAATATTGTTTTTAAATCTAACATTATGCATTACAAATATAACTGTATGTTAGATTGAAGGTAATTTCAGAGTAGTAATATGTGTGCTATGCAGAATATTGAGTACAGCTTAAGCATATGGAATGGTCATTTTGTCATGTAAAATTAGTGTATGTGAAGTAATTTAACCAATCAGAAGAGGCATTGCTGTGCAGTGACTGTGAATATTAATTTTAAAAAGGATATTCTTACTTCATGTTGAACCATGTTCAGAGAGGTAATACTTTTTTGAGCAATAGCTGAGTTTTATATAGAAAATATCTATCAGTGTTTATACAAAAAAAAATTCAAAGGAGAAAAATGATGTGGAAACTACCTCACTTTATAGTTGCAGAAAGCACACACACACACACACACACACACACACACACACAGAAGGGCCATATGTGACCTGCTCTGACTTCTCTATTGCTACAAGGCCAAGGTCGGCCATCCCAGCACCACCTATCCTTCTTTACCTATATCATCACCAGCATTCTTCCCATGGCCCTCTACTGTGAAGCTGGGTTCCATAGTTTATTGCAGTGACTACAGATAAATCACAGATTAAACTAGGATAATGAAAATATGACTAAAAGTAAAAATGAATTAGGTGTGCTTTTACTCCCAGATCTTAAGAGTTACAAAAAGCCACATTAAAAAAAAGCAATAAAAAACAACTATGTCCTTGAAAAAAGTCTGATACTGATTAAATGATAGATATGAATAATGATGAATGAAAATTGAGGACCCAGAAATACAACAAAGTATCCACAGACACCTAATTTTATATAAAGAATGCAATGCTTTAAATGGGCAAGATAATGCCTTTCAATAAACGGTGCTAGAAAAGCTGGATCTCCATGTGCAAAAAAATGAAGCAAGTCCCATTGCTCACACCTTCTACAAAATCAAACTCAGGTTTATCCAAAGACATAAGCATAAATCACAGAACTACGAAGAACATCAATGAAAAAATAGGGGCAGATATAAGAATCTAAGTACAAGGTATAGACATACTACCAAGTATAATGAAAAAAAATCTACACTCTAGAAGACACAATAAAGAAATGAGTCTAACTGAAAATGCATTATACTCAAATATTTTCAACAAAAGAGTCGAGAACCCACATATTGGGAAAATATATTCAGTAATAATACACTAGATAAAGGATTAATCTCTAAAATGTGTTTAAAATCATGTGTAAAAAGCATCATAACAATAAAAATACAATAACCCATTAAAAAAACAGACACAGGATATGAATAGACAACTTACCAAGACCACATTGAGAGATCTGACAACCATATGAAGAAATGTTTGTGATCATGAGCAATAAGAGAAATACAAATTAAATCAACAATGGAATATCACCTCACACTAGTCTTTTTGGCAAAATTAAAAAAAAACAGAAAATAATAAATGATAGATAAGATGTGGGGAGAAAAAATGCTTTTACTTTGCTGGTCACACTTTGGAATTGTACAATCACAACAGAAACCCAGATGGCAGTTCCTTAAACAAATGCAAATATAATCCCTAACCATCCAGCAATCTCTTTCCTAGGAAGAAAATTAAAAATGAGTATCATTTATGAGTCAGTATAACCTGAAATGAATATCTGTCAAGGAACATAATTTTAACACAAAACTGCATTAAAAATGTGCTAAAAAACTCAGTTTATACACGAGTATATAGTCTATAGTAGTACAATAAAACTCAATAAAATAAAGAACATTTTTACAGGATAAATTACTAATGATGATCAGGTCATTCTTTGACTAATAAAGAAGTTAGCCACCATAAACTCAGGAATAATTGTTTTGATGGAGAAGTGAAATGGGAAATCAGATGAAGGAGAAATCAAGGATGGATGAGAAAATGTAAATGATATAACATTTTTAAAAATCCCTTTTTGAATTTTATATATAAATTATGAAATAAAAGTCAGATTTTAATGGGGAAAATGTAATGTGTGTTGCTTGCATGCCTGTTAGTTTATTTTTACCGTATTTTATGATTCAATTTTAGAAAGAAGATTTAAAGAAAAATTTTAAAGATTTTCTTTAAAGAAAATTAAAAAAAAATTATATTCAGGACATAGAGAAGAGACAGAGCGATAACACAATCTTTCTGACAAAAAGAATCTGCCTTAGAGAGGAGAAAATCTCTTTCTTCCACCCTCACAGGAGTGATAGAGAAGAGAGAAGGAAGAGTCGATGAAGCTAAATTAAAAGCATGCCCATTGCAGTGGGGCAGATGTCAACTAGTCATGACTCCAGAGGACGGGGTGTGCTTCTGAGAATGAAATGATGGGAGTTGAAGGTCTCAGCAAAAGACAGGCTCCAAAAGATCATCTTTGGTAATGTGCATCAAAGAGTGTATGCTCTCATATAGGCAAGGCCGAAAATAATTAGAGGGATTTTCTTAAAAAAAAAATGTAATTGTGGCTGAGCCTCGGTGGCGTAAGTGGTTGAGTGCGGGACTATGCCCCGTGGGCTTGGCAGTTCAAATCCAGCGGCGCCTCTCAGGAGCAGCACCGAGTAGTGCCCACAACCACCAGTGATGCCCCTCCCCAAAACAAAACAAAACAAAACAAAACAAAAATGTAATTGCAGTTAAAACTTGAACAGATATTTGAAGGACTTCTTTATGAATCTCTGAATAAGTTTCTAGTTACGAGTTCAGTTGCCTCTGATTCACAGCAATTCCATGGGACAGAGAAGGACGGTACTCCATTGTCTTTCACAGACTGACTTCCTATATGTCCAACATCCAGCCTTTGTTCTGAGATCGTTATGCATGGACTTGAGTCTTCAATCTTTCGGTTATCAGTCAAATTCGTTGATTTTCGGCATCATCCAAAGACCCTCTCTGAATAAAATTAATTTTCTCAAATGGATAATTTTGGGACTCTAAGCAATTTACATCAGTCTACATATTTGTAAAATTTACATTTTGCATTTCTCTACTACATGAATGGAAAGGATTAGGGTAGAATTAAACCTGGTGTGAATAGAGAATGTGATTTAAGATACTATTCTTAATTATTCTTGAATTGTGTATTTATGCTAGAACCTCTGTAGAATTCTAACACATATGTCTCTTAAAACAGCGTACTTCGAGGAGAGCGGTCAAGATGGCGCCGAGGTAAGCAGCCTGTACCTGGAGCTCCGGTGAGTTTGGGGTCTGGGGGTCAAGGGGAAGAGTTCTGGTGAGTGGAAAGGTCCCTACAAGTGGGCCTCCCAACCCAGGAGGGGACCCTGCCCCACTCCGCCTTTTTCTTGAGCTCAGGGAGCTAAGTTTATAGATCGGAGATTTCCCACCGACGGCGAGACCTTAGTGTCTCTCCCCATCGGACTGTGACTCCCCCAGTCCCCCGTCTCGCCTGACCGCAGCCCAGGAACAGGACGGCCAGGCTGTGGGGCGTACTAGGACAATTTCCTATTCGACGTAGCAGAGGCCCACTCACCACTCCCGACTGCCACGTGGAGGAGCCGCTCGTCTCCCACGGTCCCTCCGTGCAGGGGCGAGCAGCGACTGCGCTCGGCTTCCTCCCTGCAACCATCCAGACCCCAAACAGTGATAGTTTGACCGCCTGGGCTGGGGCACCCAGCACCGGTGTAGGGCCTGCCTCCAGCACCCACGCGGCCGAATTTGCTCCCTGCCTGGTTGGCGGGCCCGGCTACGGCCATGACTGAGGTCCCATTCAGAGGGAGCCGCCATCTCCCTGCGCCGCACCCTGCCCCGGCCTGGGTCGTGGGGAAGGCCAGGTAGCCGGGCTCTTTACCTGGCCGGGAGCTGCCCCTGAGGAGCGTGGGAGGTGATAGGGGCCTGTTTCTCCCTGTGGGAGAGCTTGTGCCGCCCCTGTGTGGCGGGCAATCGGCTCGGATCGTACTCGAACCGGTGGTGTCTTTTCGGCCCGCGTGGTTCGGAGGGACTGCGTGCCGTCCTACTTTACCCTTAACTTTCCTCTCTCCCTTTTCCTCCACGGCCACTGTGGTATAGCAGGCCTGAGTTGAACGGGGAATTGGACAGTCCCTGAACGCGTAGGGCCTGGAATTCAGCCCTATCAACTTCGCGCCATCTCCCTCCCCCTGGCCCTCGTCCCTCCCTGCTTTTACTCTGCGTCCTGCTTTGGAATAGCATGGTGATCGGACAGTCCCTGAACTCGTAGGGCCTGGAATTTGGCTGATCAGCTTCGCGCCATTCTCCCCTTCCAGCATTTTTCCCTCCCTGCTTTTACCCTGCGCCCTGCTTTGGAATAGCGCGGTGATCCAACAGTCCCTGAACGTGTAGGGCCTGGAATTCACCCTAATCAGCTTTGCGCAATTCTCCTCCCCAGGTCCTTTTCCCTTCCTGCTTTGGTACAGTGTGGCGATCAGATAGTGCCTGAGCGCGTAGGGGCTGGAACTGGGACCCAGCTTCTTGCCAGTCCTAGCTCCTCCCCCACCATTTGTCTTCTATTATTTTTTTCTGTGTTTTTTCTCTCTCTCTCTCTCCCTTTTCCCCGTGTGCGCTCGGGTATAGCAGGTCTGTGTTGTTACAGGCAATTGGGCAGTGCCTGAACGGGCAGGACCTGGAATTCTGCCCGATCAGCTAAGCAACATTCACCCCCCTCACCCCCCCTCCCCCAGCTTTTTTCCCTCCATGCTTTTACCCTGCATTGTGCTTTGGTATACCGCGGGAGACCGGTCAGTGGGAATTCGGACCTGAATTCCAGGTCGTACGCATTCAGGCACTGCCCAATTGTCCGTAGTATCCCAGGTCTGCTATACAAGAGGACACATGGGTAAAAGCAAGAAAGAGTGAGAAAAGGAAAAAAGAAAAAAATGATAAACAAATAAAATTTAATTTAATAAGAAAAGAAAAATAATAAATGGGGGAGGGGTAGGAATGGCAAGAAGCTGGTTGGTTCCCAGTTCCAGCCTCTACGCGTTCTGGCCCTGCTCAATCACTCGTACCAACACAGGCCAGCTATACCAGAGCACATGCGGGGGGAAAAGGGAGAGAGAGAGCATGTAGTGGCTGGAACTGGGACCCAACCAGCTTCTTGCCATTCCTATCGCCCCCATTTATTTTTTTTTCATTTTATTTATTTTCTATTTTATTACTTTAATTTATTTTATTCTTTTTTTCTCTCTATCCCTATTCCTCCATATGTGCACTGATATATAGCAGGCCTGTGGTGGTACAGGGGATTGGGCAGGGCCTAAACGCATAGGGGCTGGAACTGGGACCCATCCAGCTCTTTGACATTCCTACCGCCACCCCCCCCGCCCCCCATTTATTTTTTTTCTCTTCTTCATTTTATTTTTTATTATTTTTTAATTTTATTATTATTTTTTCTCTCTCTCCCTTTTTCCCTGCATGTGCTCTGGTATAGCAGGCCTGTGTTGGTACAAGTGATTGGGCAGGGCCAGAACGCATAGAGGCTGGAACTGGGAACCAACCAGCTTCTTGCCATTACTACCCCTCCCCATTTATTTTTTTCTTTTCTTATTAAATTTAATTTTATTTGTTTATTATTATTTTCTTTTTTCCTTTTCTCACTCTCTCTTGCTTTTACCCATGTGCACTCTGGTATAGCAGACCTGGGATACTACGGACAATTGGGCAGTGCCTGAATGTGTACGACCTGGAATTCAGATCTGATCTGGTTCGCGCCACTCTCCCTGGGCCCTTTTCCCTCCATGCTTTTACCCTAAATTCTGTTTTGGTACAGTGCGGGCGATCGGACAGTGTCTGAGCACATAGGGCATAGAATTTGGTCTGACCAGCTTCTAATCATTCCTATCCCACTTCCTTTTTTTCTTTCTTTTCTCATCTTCTCCTACCCCCCTCCCCCCCCCCCCCCCCCCCCCCCATCGCATGCAGCGGTGGTATAGCAGGACTGTGCCTGAGTGAGCGATCGGACAGTGCTGAACACATAGGAGCTGGAATTCAGACCCAACCAGCTCGTATCATTCCTCGGCCCCCCCAACCCTCCTTTTATTTTTACTTCTCTTTTTTTCTCTTCCTTCTTTTTTCTTTTTTACTTTTTCTTCTTTCTCTTTTCTTCCCTTCTCCCACCCACCCAATCTGCGGGCTGCTATAGTATAGCAGGTTTGTGTCGGCACAGGCAATCGGACTGTGCTGAACGCTGAGGGAGTGGAATTCGAACCTGGCCAACTTGGTGCCTTTTTCCCCACCCTTTCTCCTCCATTTACTCTGCATGATGTTCTGGAATAGCGAGCCCATTCTGGCACGGGTGATCAGACTGTAAATGAAGGTGTAAGGGTTGGATATCAGACCGGAACAGCTTTGCACCATTCCATTTCCTCCCTCTCCCACCCTTTCTTTTACACTATGTGCCACTCTGATTCAGCAGGTCTGTGTTGGCACCGGCGATCGGTTTGTGGCTAAACGTGTAGGGGCTAGATTCGGACACGACCAGCTCTGTGCCACCCCTTCCCCCCCCTTTTTGTTCTCCAATTTTTTTTACTCTTTTTCTTTTTTCTTTTTTTCTCTCTCTTTTTTCTCTTTTATCTTTTCTCTCCCAGTTTCTCTCCTGGTTCCTTTTTGTTTGTTTGTTATTGTTTTTTGGGGGGGTTTCTTGTTTTTTTTTGTTTTTTGGTTTTTGTCCTCTTCGCTGGCCTGCTGCCCTGCTGTAGCAGGTCTGGGTTGGCGCTGGAAATTGGACTGAACCTGTATGCATGAACACATGTCGCTCTCTTGAGGCACCTGATCTGCTACGTGGGAATTCATATCAATCCAACTGTGCCTAGTGGTACTATTATTTTTTTTCTTTCTTTTTCTGTTACCTTTTTTCTTTTATTACTTTTCTTTTTCTCCCCCTTTCCTTTCTCGCCCCCTCATGTGCCGCTCCTGAGTCTGGCTCTGCATTGCGGTCCTCCTCCTGCATTCCCTAGCTTGGGAGCCTGGCCTCTTGAGCCAAGCACTGTCCTACTGGCCTCATCCCACCTTCCCAAATGAGGGAATCAGGTCTCTTGAGTCGCGCACTGCCCCTAGCTAGGTGGCGCGGATCTTGTACTGCCTGGCAGGCCACCACCCGCATTCTCTAGTGTGAGTCCTGAGCAGCCCAACACCAATCACTCTGATAATTCACCTGGGCCTCTAGTAACCGAGGAACATGGCACCAACCTCCTCAAAGGCATCACACAAACAACAGAATATCACATCAATAATAAGTAAACAAGAAAGATAAGCCACAGCAACAGATCTCATTACACTAATAGAAGAATCTGATACGGATCTGAAACAAAAAGAAATTATTAGAAGATTGATAGAAGAAATAAAAGACATGAAGGAAGCTACACAGACAAAGGATGCAATGATAGAGGGGACGAATGCCACAATAGAAGGGATGAAGTCCACAGTAGCGGCAATGAGGATCAAGAATCAGAGGGAAACACAGGAGCTAACAGGGGAGATAGCAGAGGCTGAGTGCAGGGTAGCTGATCTCACGAATAGACTTGATGAGGCTGACTTGTGTAAGTGATCTTGAAGACAACCAGGTTGATCTCAATAAATGTGAAAGACAATAAAACAAGATAATAAAAGAAGCAGAGGAAAACCTGAGATCAATGAGTGATGCTATGAAAAAGAACAACATCTGAATCATTGGCTTACCAGAACAAGACACAGTGAAGAAATCAACAGCTAACTTAACAAGGGAATTTCTGAAAGAAAATTTCCCTAACCTAATGAATGAGAACCAGTCTATCATACAGGAAGCAGAGAGGACACTGAGTAGACTAGACCCCAGGAAGAACTCACCAAGACATATAATAGTTAAACTATCCAACTTCGAGGAAAAAGTGAAAATCCTGAGAGCAGCAAGAGAAAAGAGGATGGTCACATATAAGGGCTCTCAGGTAAGAATATGTGCAGACCTATTGAAGAAACCATGAAGAGAAGAAGAGAGTGGAACAATATCTTCAAGAAGTTGAAGGAAAACAACACCTCCCCTAGAATTCTTTACCCAGCAAAGCTATCAATCAAGATAGATGGGGAAATAAGGGTCTTCCAAGACAAGGAAAAACTCAAAGTATATGCCGTGAGACACCCTACCCTGAGGAAAATCCTTGCCAACTCACTATGGCCAGAAGACCAACACCCACCAAGCACAAACAAGAGAACATCATATATTCCAATCTCATCCAGGAGCCAACAGACTAACCCCAATTACCAAGAACATATGGTCACATGTAGAAAACATAGCAATAAAGAAGCCCCCAATGAAAACACAACAGAGCTATGAAAAGGGGAACAAGAAAACACACACACACACACACACACACACAAAACAGAAAATACCAGCAATGAACCCACAGAATGGGATCATAATTCTAAATATCAGTGGCCTGAACTACATCATTAAAATAAAAAGGCTGGCTGACTGGCTTGGAAAAAATAACGCTTCAATCTGTTGCCTGCAAGAAACACATCTTAAACTTGCAGACAAGAATAAACTAAGAATAAAAGACTGGAAGAGAATATATCAGGCTAATGGTGAATCAAAAAAAGCAGGGGTTGCAATCCTAATCTCAGATAAAACAGACGTCATGTTTCTGCCCCAAGGAGGGGCACTTTATAATGCTCAAGGGTTCACTTCATCAGGAAACAGTGAGCATAATAAATATATATGCGCCAAATGAGAGACCTGCAAAATTTGTTAAACAGACTATTCAGAACATGAAAAAAGATGTCACAGATTAAACAATTATAACAGGACACTTTAACACGCCACTATCAGAGAAAGACAGATCTTGGGGAAAGAGGCTCAGCAAAGTAGCTAAAGAACTAAATACCACAATAAGACGACTAGATTTCATAGATATATTGAAGGTCTTCCACCCAAATGCAAAAAAATACACCTTCTTCTGAAGTCCACATGGCACATTTTCAAAAATTGACCACATGCTGGGACACAAGTCAAGCATAAGTAAATTCAAACACATAGAGATCATTCAGATGTCCTTCTCTGATCACCATGCCATAAAACTGGAGATTAATAAAAGTACCAGTAGTAAAACAAAGGCAAATAGTTGGAGGATGAATAACGAACTTCTGCACCATGAATGGGTAATGACCCAGATTAGAAGGGAGATGAAAACATTTCTAGAAATGAATGAGAATGAGAATACTTCCTATCAAAACCTCTGGGACACCGCGAAGGCAGTTATCAGAGGTAGCCTGATTGCAATAGGAGCATATATGAAAAAGGAGGAGAGTCTTATGGAAGACACGCTCTCACAAAAACTCCAAGAACTAGAACAGAGCCAGCAGAATAATCCCTCCAACAGGAAAAGAAAAGAAATAATAAAAATTAGGGCAGAGTTGAACCACTGGGAAGACAAAAAGACAATGCAAAAGATTAATGAAGCAAAAAGTTGGTTCTTTGAAAGGATTACTAAAATCGACAGGCCACTGGCAAACCTGACCAAAGAAAGGAAAGAACAAGCAACAATAGACAGGATGAGGAATGAAATGGGGGAAATCACAACAGTCCCTAATGAAATTAAACAGATCATCACAAAGTACTACAAAGATCTGTACTCCAACAAGTTTAACAATCTGGAAGATATGGAAAAATACCTAGAAAAACAAAGCCTCCCTAGATTGTCCCAGATAGAGGTTAAGGAACTAAACAAACCCATAACAAAAGAAGAGATAGATATGGTTATCAAGAATATACCAACAAAAAAGCTCCTGGACCAGATGGCTTTACTGGGTAATTCTATAAAGCTTTCAGGGAGGAGTTGGCACCAATCCTCCACAATGTTTTCCAGAGTATAGAGAAGGATGGAAAACTCCCCAACTCATTTTATGAAGCCAATGAAACTTTGATACCCAAACAGGGAAAGGATCCCATAGCAGTAGAGATTTATAGACCAATATCAATAATGAACATAGATGCAAAAATCTTCAACAAGATATTGGCCAATAGAATACAAAAATAAATAAAAAACATAATACATCAGGATCAGGTAGGATTCATCCCAGAGATGCAGGGATGGTTTAACATCCATAAATCCATCAATATTATTCATCATATTGATAAGGTGAAGTATAAGAACCATATGATAATTTCTATAGATGCAGAGAAAGCATTTGACAATATCCAGCACCCTTTCCTAATCAAGACACTCAGACAGATAGGAATAGAAGGACAGTTCCTCAAGTTAATACAAGCTATCTATGAGAAGCCAACAGCTAACATAATAGTCAACGGAATAAAGACTAAATCAATCCCACTGAAGAAGGGGACTAGACAAGGATGACCCTTATCCCAACTACTATTCAATATAGTACTGGAGGTCTTAGCAAATAATATAAGACAACGAAAAGACATCCAAGGTATCCAAATGGGAGAGGAGGAGGTCAAATTATCATTCACTGATGACATGATCCTCTACATCGCAAATCACAAGAGCTCCACATCTGGAGTACTAACCGCGATAGAGGAATATGGAAGGGTGGCAGGATACAAGATCAACGAACAGAAATCGATTGGTCTGCTCTACACATCTGACAAGACCACAGAAGAGATCAAGAAAGCAGTTCCATTCACAATAGCCAAGACTAAATTGACGTACCTAGGGATATACCTGACCAAAGAAACAAAAGACCTATACAAGGAAAACTACAAAACCCTACTACAGGAAATCAAAAGCAACCTCCACAAATGGAGGAACATCCCATGCTCATGGATTGGGAGACTCAATATAATAAAGATATCTATTCTACCCAGGGCACTTTATAAGTTCAATGCTATCCTGATCCAAATACCAACAACCTTCTTCAGAGAACTGGAAAAATTGACCACAAACTTCATATGGAGAGGGAAAAAGCCCAGAATTAGCAGGGATCTCCTCAAGGATAAGAACACAGTCAGAGGGCTGGCTTTACCTGATTTTCACACTTACTACAAAACCACAGTGGTCAAAACTGCATGGTACTGGCATAATGACAGATACACAGATCAATGGAAAAGAATAGAAAACCCAGAAATAAAACCATTAGCATATAGACAACTGATTTTCGACAAGGGCCCCAAAAGTATCAAATGGGCAGGTGATGCCCTTTTCAACAAATGGTGCTGGAGACAATGGAATCTACATGTAGAAAAAGGAAACAGGATCTCAACCTCACTCCATGCACAAGAACAAATTCGAGGTGGATCACAGACCTGGAAGTAAAACCACAAACCATCAGAACCATTAGTGAGAGAATTGGGGAAAACCTAAGAACCTTGACCCAGGGAATACAAAGTCTAGCTGCACTAGGACGGGGTACACATGAAGGGGAACCTGAAATTGACAAATGGGACTTACTAAGAATAAAACACATGTGTGCATCAAAGGACTATACCAAGAGGGTAGCCAGGCAACCCACAGACTGGGAGAGAATTTTTAGTAACAATACAACAGACAAAGGGCTTATTACAAAAATCTACAATACCCTTGTTTCCTGCAAGAGGAAAACAGATAATCCTTTGAAGAAATGGGAAAAATTAATGAAAAGAAGCTTCACTAGGGAGGAGGTCCACATGGCCAATGAACATATGAGAAAATGCTCCCGTTCATTAGCCATCAGAGAAATGCAGATCAAAATAACCATGAGATATCATCTAACACCCTTGAGGCTAGCCCAGATCAGAAAATTGGAGTGCAACAAATGTTGGAGGGGATGTGGCGAAATAGGAACACTTCTACATTGTTGGTGGTCATGTAGATATGTACAGCCACTATGGAAAGCAGTCTGGAGATACTTAAGGAAAATGTTAAGTTGAGCTACCCTATGATCCAGCTATCCCACTATTGGGTATATACCCAGAAGAGGCAAGAAATAAACCACAGCCAGTGGTATGCACGCCAATGTTTATTGCAGCACAATTCACAATCGCAAAGGGTTGGAAGCAACCTAAATTTCCATCCGTAGATGAATGGATCAACAAACTCTGGCACATACACACAATGGAATACTATGCCTCACTCAAAAGCTCAGACGAGCACATGAAACACATCTCTGCATGGGAAGAACTGGAGGAAATTATGCTAAGCGAAGTCAGTCAATCACAAAAGGAAAAGTATGGCATGGGCCCCCTGAGGTAAGTAGAATCAGTATGGTGAGTATAAAAGAGAAGACTCCTATATGCCATATTAGCTGGCCCAAGAGATAGGGTAAGGGGAGGAGGGAGGACCAAACCCAGGGAGATACATGTTGGATGCAACACAATAATGGGGGAAGGTTGAAGGGGTGGAGGGGAGTTAAAAGCGAGTTCAAAAGTGATAGGATAACTGAGGGAATGGGGTGCTAATCCACCCAGGGAGAGAGTATGGGTCTTGTCTCCACAGAAACCGGAGTGAGTGAGCAGTTCCTACCACAAAGCACCCAACCATGAAGACAATGTGGACGCATGGAAGGATGCAAGAAAAGAGAGCTATAGAGCCGGACGAAACCAGAGTCAGATGGACTCCATCTCTAGTAGTGGGTGTGGCAGAGAACAGGGTGGGGGAGCGACCAGCATCACACACCCACAAGGACAAAGAAAAGAAGGGAGGAAGAAGAAGAGAGCTGGTCTAAGCTCCATGCCGACACATGATGCTCAGAGGAATACATGCCTCTGGAGACCCGTTGCACCACAAAAAGGACTGGGCAAAGGATTCCTGGGGTCACGAGAGAGGAGAGGAGAAGGGGGGAAGGACAAACACATGGACGGGTTGGGGGAGCAATAAGTGGTTAGGAATCGATGGAAAGGACGGTATGGGAGGTCTGGTCTGGATTAAGCAAGGACAATGAATCTATGAGAAAACAATGAAATGCCAATGAAGGTGGAACATGATTGTGGGACAGGAGGGAGATGGAAGGAAATAGAGGAAAGAACTAGAAGGCAAAGGGCACTTATAGATGTCTAAATATAGGTATGTCTGTACATAGATACAACTATCTATTATAAGTTGGGAAAAAAATTAAGAACATAGCTATAGGCCAAATATTAGGGTAGCAGGTGGACCTTGGGCCCTCACCCTGGTGCTCCCTCAATGCAAGAACACTTTGTTCTATGAATCTGGTATTCCTCGAGGCTCAATGGCCCAACACGATCACTGAAGTAAAATGGGTGCACGAACAAATGTGGTGAAGAAAGCTGAAGGTGCCCAGCCATCAAAGGATATATCAAGTGTCCTGAAAGCCTGAAGATAAACATTAGACCATTTACCTGAGAAGAGACCACAGCCACACAGAAGAAGCACAACAGCCAGCATGGTCAGATGGTGGTGAAAGTGGTAAAAGGTCTAGGCAATAGACATCAAATGGGGCAGATAAAAACAAAACAATACAAACATATATCCTTGTGTGCACACATCCCCAATGTACCAATTGAGGATATGTAAGAGCATGAGCAAGGGCAGTGAAGAAAGCAGAAGGACCCAGCTATCAAAAGATAGAGCATCTGGGGTCTTAAAGGCTTGAGCACAAACAAGCAGCCATCTAGCTCAGAAGCAACAAAACCCACCATAAAAGATCACTTACCTGTGCAATTATGAGGTGCTGAAACAATCAGGTATCAAGGAACAAAAATCAAAATCAATGAACCAATTGACCCTCGATATCACTGATGACAAATGGATACAAAGGCAAACAAAGTAGAAGAAATGATGGTACCCAGCTAACAAATGATTGAATGCCTGGAATCTCAAAGACTTGAAGATAATCGAGTCACCATTCAGCACAGAAGCAGCAAAGTCCATATGCAGGAAGCACACTAGCATGCGTGATCAAGAGGGGCCGAAGGGAGCAGATATCGAGCACCAAAGAACAAGAATCTACATCATTACATAGGAGGAAGAGAACAAGGTGGGGACCTAAGGTCCATTGGTGGGTAATTGGTCACCCCTTTACAGGGGAGTCACGGGGAGGAGACAGACCAGTCAGGGGGCAGCCAGGCAGTGATGATCCACACAAGTTTCCTCTAGTTCCTGAAGGCTTCCTCCCCTTCCCCCAACCATCATGGGCCCAACTCTACCTTACAAATCCAGATGGACTGGAGAAGTCACACTGGCATAGAGGGGAGCTGGAGATATGGGGAAACCAGGATGGATGGGCCCCTGCGGGCCAATGGTTAGATTGGAGATACTGGAAGGGTGGAGGGAAGGGAGGTAGAAAGAAGGAACCAACAGTTAAGATATATACACAAGCTCTTATTTGAAGGACAGGCATCAAAGGAGTGGGTTGGGGGAGAGGTCGGGCAGTGTACGATATGACAAAACAATAATAATGTATAAACTATTGAGGGTTGGAGGGGAGGAGAGACGAGGGGAAGTGGGGAAGGAATGGAAAAGCTGATACTAGGGGCTTAAGGGAAAAGGTGGACGATTGGAGAACAATAATAGAAGTGGACATGAGAGGGTGCTTGATGAGTATCCTTATTTATATATTGTGAAAAACGATGTATGAGCCCCCAATAAAATGATTGGGAAAAAAAAAACAGCTTCTGTTTTCTGCTTGACTTTTCGTAGAAGCAAGAAAACTTGCAGTGACTTTTGGACATTGAAGGTTTCAGGTTTGAGACTGAACAGCACTCCCCATCAAGAGAGATACTTTGTTCAAAGTTTCAGGAGTTTCATGCAATGCCGTGGCTCTCAGAACCCGGGAAGTGAAGAAATATACTCAAAGGTGCAATGGGGGAAAAGGAAGCAGAAAAGCAACTTGGGAGAGTTAGTTTTTTGGGACACCCTTAATCTCCAACTCCTTGGGAGGATCTTGATACTAATTCTTCAAAAACTAGTTATCACAATATCTTTGAATACAGTTATTATGCAAAACACAACTTTTGTTATATCAGTTTAGTATTTTCCAAATCACCTAACAATTTATACAATTTTAGAAAGAGCATTTCTAGTTGTAGTATTTGTTCTGATCTACTTAACCAATATTTCATAAATTAAAAATATATTACTATTAAGGTAACCCAATGCATACATTAAGGTAACCCAAAACTGTATCAAGTGGGTTGACTTATAGGGACCCAAAGAACAGATTAGAATTGCTCTGAAAGATTTCTGGGGCTGAGCTCTGGTGGCATAGTGATTGTGTGCAAGACTGCAGCCCACTGGGTTGGTGGTTCAAATCCAGCAGCAACTCTACAGGAGCAAGGCTGGGCTTCCTACTCCCACCAGAGGCAGTGATGCCCCCCCCCAAAAAAAAGATTTCTGAACATTTGAATAACCTTACAGTGTGTACCCAGAGCTTAGCATATTGTGTCACCAGGACTCCTTGATATAAAGTTTGTCATGCCTTTTCAAGAAGATAAATGTTAATACAAAGTGTGCTTTCTATTTTTGTCTCTTTCCCCTCACTGCATCCATTATTATTCATAGATGGGGGCGGGTAAGGGAAGAGATCTTGAAATTCATAGGGTTTCCCTGTCAGATTTGATTTAAAATATTAGTATATATTTGCTGAATATGTTCATGCGTTTGGCGGCAAATGAATTTGTGTGTGTGTTTTCATTTAAATCACCAGAGAATAATTTGGCAATATTAATTTATTATTGTGAAATCAATATTTTGAAGACTAAAGTGTTGCATAGTGTAAAACACTAATATTTAAGCTTCTCAATTTTAGTCAGTAAGGGTATTTCTTAACAGTTTTAGTCTATCTCTTCTCTTTGCTAAACAGTACACAAATCGGAAAATAACAGATGGAAGAAATTCATCTTCCCGCAAAACCATGGGGAAAAACATAAACCAGAGAAATTGTTGGTTAAAAAAATGAACTACCACTCAATTCATCAAACTTTTTTATTTGTACAACTTTTGCTCACTAAAGATGTGCTTTAATTACATCCTAGAGAGCTTCAATGATTCCAAATCCACAGTGTGCTTGGTGGGTCATTCCATATGCTGATGTGTCTCTGTATGATGAAAGGTTTCTTGACATCTGTTCTACATTCTTTCTAAACCCATTTGTGACACATTGTTCTATTGATGGTGGAAATAACAAAGTATCAGCTTGAGTACATTATGTTTTCTGCAGCAGTAAGTTTATGAAAAGTTTATTTTTTCTTCCAGCTTTCAAGTGTCATTGCTTATGTAACTTTTCTTTCTAGTATTTCTAGTTCATTTTCTTTCTTACTTATTTTTTTATTTCTAAACATTATAATCCTTGTTCCTACTTAAGACAATCTCTCCATTTCTGTAATATGATGCCTTAGCTCCATCAATATCTACTGAAATGGAACTTTAATATTTTCTCTAATGCTATTTTCTCTTTGTCCAGGACTATTGTTGTTGCTGTAAATATATGCTATAATTTTACCATTTAAATAACTGCCATGGACTCTTTTGAAACATTTCAGGGTGATTTGTAAGGACATCCTAAACAGATTTTTTAATAGTCCATCTTCACTTTGCCCTTTATTTCTCAGTTCCACTTCAAATTGTCATTTGCACCAAGCACTGTCAGGTAATTACTCATTTTAAGGGGATCACTATGATCATACCAGTAGCAAAATATTAGGGTTAATCATATTTTAAATTAAATCTGGCCATTGAATTTTCACCCTTTGTATCTTTGTATCTGTTCTTATATAACTTGTTTCTGCTAGGCAGTTCCCTATGCTGATTTATCCATCCTATTTCTTACTTTGGTTAAAATATCACAAGCATCAATCCTTGGTTTGACTTTTGTCTATATACCATCATTGTGTAGAATTTTCATAGCTGTGAAATTAAGCCTCAAGTTAAAGATGATTAAATCTGTATTCAATGTAACTATGGTACATTTCTTCATGGACATAATATTGTACCCTATGAGTCAATTAACATTTTAACTGTTTACATAAAAATTGCATACCTAGATTAGGTTAGGTTCATAGTTAGGTATACTATAGCTTTCCTTAATATTTTCCTTGGGGTCATATTGATTACTTATCTTCTATTTTATTCATAAAGAAGAGTATTTTAATGCTACATATTGTGCTTATATAATTTGCCTTGATTATCTTGTAGGTTTCTAGTGGTTTATTATTTTATTCTTTTGAACTCTGAGCTTAAATATATACATAAATAGTTAAAATTAAAATGTACATCACTGAGTAAGTTTCCATTCATTGTGATCCCATGTCCAATTGCGCGCACACACACACACACGCACACATACGTGTTGCTATTGTCAGTTCCAATCCCTAGAACACTATGCACAACAACAAACGTGGCGCCATCCTCCCCGCTGTCCCTATGTCTGATCCCATTATCACAGGTCTGTGTCAGCCAGTCTCCTCGAGACCTCCCTCTTTTCATTGCCCCTTCACTTTACCAGGCTCTTTCCTTTTCCACGGCCAGTTCTCTCCTGACAACATGACCAAATTATGTGATAAAAGTATTTCCATCCTCCCTCTAAGGCAAATTCTGATTGTATGTCTTCCAGGATACAAGTGTTTTTTTTTTTTCCTTCTGGTACTAAAAGTATTCTATGACATCACCCTAACTCAAATGCATCAATTGTTCCTTGGCCTTTCTTATTTAATGTCCAACTTTCATAATTTCACATGAAGCAATTGAAACTAGCAGAGGTCAAGTGCATCTCAGTCCTCACAGTGACATTCCTTCTCTTGAACATTCCAAGAATTGTGCAGCACATATGCTTTATCGGATCTCTTTACTATGACCTACATTACCATGGATTTTGGGCCCATATGAGATGGACTCCAAGATGGAAAACTGCAATCCCCTCTCTGTTTCTCTTGATGGTACCTACTGGTCTAGCTGTGAGGATATCGGGCATATTTATATTAAGTCATTATCTAAACTGAAGGCAGTTGTATGATCTTTAAAGCTCTCTATTTGAACTCCCTGGGTTCTAACATGCATTTCAAAGGCTACATAGAGCTCACAGGAAAACAAAATCACAGCAAAAGAGTTTATGAAGACAGACAAGATTGCAGTGCCAGTGAGAAATACTCAAGGTTGAGTTGTTTATCAGGACAGAATACAAAATTCATCCATCTGCTGTTAAATGCCAGAAGGTCAGACCACTCTGTTCCAGACCTCAATCTGAAGGCATTCAACTTAAGCTCCCTGAGTCAGCAAGCACACCCTCCTGAAGTTCGTGCCCAGATGAACCCCACTTCCTTAAACATCAGCTGAAAGGGCCTCAGCACTGCTTCTGCAGGTCAACAATCCCAACTTCCCTAAGGAGGATAGCCAGCTTCCTGCACAAACACACTCAGCTTCACTTGCTTTACTTGATCTTGGGGTTGGGAAGTTCATCACTCTGTCCCATGCTTTGGCTTCTGATTCTGCTGCTCCTCGTTTCTGTAGAGCATTCTCTGGGTGTGAGTTCTAGGATCAAGAGGATGAGTTCTTCTCCTGGCTCTTGCTGGCAATTAAATTCCCCTTTCTGTTTCTCACAGGGCTCATTTTCTACACAGCAACCTCAAACTAGAGGGAATACACTTTACAGTTTCTCGAAGTTTTTTTTGGCGAATCTTTTCAGTACCTTCCCCTACTCTTTTTATTTATTTTTTTATACTAGATTCACATATGAAATGATTCTTTGATGGAAATAAGTGACTTTTGGTAAAAGCATGATGTTAAATAATTCACTGCCCTTGCCATGGCAAGCCTTGACCTTTAGTGGTCCATGATTTAAGTTCTCATCTCTTTCAGCAAGCAGGACAGTCTTTGACAGTACAGACTTAGAAGAAACTTCCTTCAGTCTTCATGTGTTCTTCTTACCGCAGTTCACCTTCTCTGATGCCATGATGCTGCAATTCATCAGGTCTTCTCTTAGTAGCGTCTAATGAGTCAAATCTGTTTCTGAGATTATTTCAAAACTCAGGTGGGATATAAGCAAGGTTGTGTTTTTGCTCTCATGAATTTGTTTTGAATTTCTTCAACTTCAACCTGAAATTACATATGAGCGATTCACGGTCTATTCCACGGTTGGTGCCTGACCCAATTTTAATTGCTGATAATTAGCTTTTGCATGGTCTTTTCCCCCAGAGAGTGTTAGTATGATGGTTGTGCATTCCTCCTGGAGAAGTTCATGTGCTTGGTCAGCATTTGTGAAGTTGAAAAAAATATTTGCAATGAAGACTCTGTGGGTCTTGCAAGACTCTGTGCAGCCTGCTTTCTTTCACCAATGTCGTATTTTTCAACCACTCTTTCTGCTCCGATGTTTCTAACTTTTGCATTCCAATTGCCAGTAGTTATATATTCATCTTCATTGCATATTTGATCAATTTCAGCCTGAAGAAATTGGCAGATTTATTCACCACTATTTTAATAGATGACGTCTAAATTTGAAAAAGAGTTCATTAACTGGGTTTCCAATTTGTGTATATAGATATTGTCATACCCCAGAGAATATCATTCATGATAGATCTTGAAATGTCCTTTTGGACAATAAATTTGACACATTTGCTCTTGAATTTCTTATTCTCATATTGTAAAAAAATATGCTTCTCTGATTCAAAATGACTCATATCAATTCATTTCAGTACACTAATGCCTGGGATATTTACCTTAGAGCATCTTATTCATATTTTGTACACTCCAAATTCTGACTATTAATCAAATTGCCTAGCTGTTTCCTCTCATTATGAGTCATGTCCGAACTTTATTTGTATGGGCCCTACTATAAACTTGATTCCATGCACATCATTATAGCAGCCTCTAGTTTGAGAAGGCAGCGCTTCCTTCATCACGCCTTGCATGCTTTCCTACCTGGAAGGACTTATCTTCTGTACTGTATACGGCAAGGTTCTGCTGCTCTTCACGATGCTTTTAGTGGGCAGTTCCTCATAAATGGGCAGACTATTAATTCTTCATAACCTGTTTAATCTGGAAAGACATGCTGTAACAAGAGGATCACCTCGAGTGTATCTTGTTTTTTGGTTTGCTTGTTTTGTTTTGAAATAGCAATCATAAGGCTGAGCCCCAGTGGCATAAGTGGTTAAGTGCAGGACTGGGACCCTTGGGCTTGGTGGCTCTCAGGAGCAGTGCTGGGTAGCTCCCACGACCACCAGAGGGCAGTGATGCCCCCCCCCCAAAAAAACAGAACAAAAAGAAAAAGCAATTATGTAGTTTCTAGCATTATAACATCATGCAAATAACTCAAGCATACAACCAATGGAAGGGTTTCTGGGCCATTGAAATAATGCATGTACATGACTTTCTAATAACCACCAAATTACCTGAAGAATTGTTGCATGATTTTACCACAAGCAGAATAATAAATACTACTAAATCCTTACGTGCCAGTCAAGCTTAGACTTTTCACAACTTTTGAAGATACATCAATAAAACCAGGAAGAATCTAAATGTTCATTTGCATTTCTCTGGTAGTTATAGATACAGTGAACATCTCTTCACCTGCTTTTTATACTTCTCTCACTTTCCAGTGATATTTTTCACATCTGTTTTCAGTATTCCCTTGAGGTTATATTTTTTCCTTATTATATTCCGCAGTTCTTTTAATGCTCTAGTTACACATTCCTTGTCAATTTTAGAAATTGACATTACAATGAAGCCAACCAAATGAAATCAGAACATTAAATATAATCGTGAGGAGGTATGAAAAAAATTAATTTGATGGAGGTATAATTTAGCTATATTGAAAAGTTACATATTCTAGAATTGTGGTTAAATTTTAAGCATTGATAAAAGTGTTGTCCTATTCATATATATTAGTCAGATTCGTCTTCTCAAACTGTATTTTATTTAAAGTGTGGATTTTAAAAATATTTTCAATGCATCCTATGGATTTTTTTTTTGGGGGGGAGCATCACTGTTCTCCAGTGGTGGGAGTAGGAGGCCCAGCCCCACTGCTGCAATTGAACCTCCATCCCAGTGGACCGCAGTCCAGTGCACAACCACTATGCCACCGGGGCTCAGCCATGGATTATTTATTTTTATTAAGAACACATTCTATATTTCTTTTACAGTGGACTTTTAATTTTGGTTTTAATTGCATTAAATGAGAAAAATGGTAACTATAATAAAGTATTGCACTTAAGTGTATAATATTAATATCAGTAAACTTTAGAGTATAAGGACAGTCTATTCAAAAAGATTTGAAAATAAAAAGATAAATTAAATTAAAAAGATATGAAAATAGATATAGATGACCTGGGACATAAAACCTCAATTAAAAATGTTACCAATTGCTTGTTGTATAATTAATAACATATATTTTAGTAACTTGTATTTGTTCATGAGGAACAGCTGTACTTGATCATCTCCAATATCTGGTTAATGTTGGGCCAGTTTTCGAGCTCTATCTTAAGTCCATATGTGTCTTCATGTTTATATACTCAAAAATGAAACAAAAGCAAAAGCATCAAACTCACTGCCATCCAGTCAGTTCTGGTTCAAGGACTCTCAAAGGCAGATTAGTATTGCCCCCCTGGGCTTCTGAGGTGGTAAATCTTTCTTCCACAGAGCAATCATGGGGCAGGGTGGGGGGAGGGAGAGGGGGGTGTTCACACTGCTGACTTTGAAATTAGCAGCACAACTGCACCTCGCCAGAGCTCCTGTTTAGTTACAAACTCTTTCTACATCTGCCTCTTCACTTTCGACCAACAACACTGTGTTTCCTGTTGAGCACTTCAATTTAAACAAAGATATCCAGTCTTGCAAATGCAAACAATGCCTATCAGGCATGTTTTATCAAAAATAGGTTGACCTACTAGGTTTCACACCATTTTTAAAGTTCAGCTTATGTAATTAAATGGCAACCCATAAATGATCCAGAGTTTCTGATATGAGGTTGATTTTAAAAGGGTTTTTTTGAGCAGTATAATAGCTGCAAATAATTGAAAATATAGAAAAAAAATTCTACTCATGTCGCAGCAAAATAGTAATCTTTAAACTCATTGAAGAGTCCCTTTGTTTATGCCATCAATTTATCATCCATAAATTGCACATAATGTGTCTTAATAATGTGTTTCCCATTGCTAATGTTTTGTTAAACAGGGCACTTGTAGTGTGCTGACCTAAAGAAGTGCTGTTAGTATGAAATATGCCCAACAAACCTTTCTTTAAAATAGGCTTGAAAAATATTTTCCTGATTTGTCTCTACTTACAGACAAGTATATTAAGTAGTATATCTTATTATAATAGCATTGGACATAACAAATATACAATGAATCTTAGTTCTTTGTAACCTGGAACTACTTTCAAGATGTAAAGCATCCTTCAAAGTTCATATTAAAATGTCCTGGATTGGAAATCCCACTGAGAAAACTCAACTATGCCTTGAGCATATTTGTAGCAGAAATAAAGAACTGAAATATTCATTTGAACTCTAGAAGAGAATACCCTGTTGAGAACAGAATCTTTGGATGATTGTTATACAAAGGTTAAGAAATTGGTGGTCTTTGGACTTTGGATGAGTTCATTACGATTGGATTTCTACAGTAATTAAATTGATACTAAAGATATTTAAAAGCATGTCATCAAGAATATCTAGAATAATTCTTTTCCTTATGGTTTTTGAGTTGATGGCAATTTCCTGTCAGTCTAACATTCCTCCATAGGGTTTTGTTGTTATTGCTGTTGTTGTTGCTGTGATTATTCTGATATAGATGACCAGTGTTGGTGGGAAGGTTCAAAGCACAAACACTTCGGGGGTGGACAAGAGCAAACCATCTGCACTCCCCAGAGGACTTTGCCTTGCCTCTGGCCCATCCTTTAATAAAACATAGAGAAATTTGTCAATGCTGAGTCATAGCGACCGGATAGGATGGGGAAGAACTGCCCCTGTGTGGTTCTGAGATGGTTCTGATCGAAAGGAGTAGAAAGCCCTTCCTTCTTCCTCAGAGAGGCAAGTGGTTACTAACTGCTGATGTTCTGGCTAGTGGCCCAACATGTCATCACTGCACCACCAGAACTCCTGACACATAACAGACACACAATCAATGATTTTCTATTTGAAGTAAACCAAGCTATCACGCAGCTTTATGCAGGGCTTTGAAAGGTGGAGGCAGAATTCCTATACATTTCGGATTCCAAAGTCATCAAAAAATCCCAAAATGTTCTAATCCAGCATGCGCCCTTGACAGATCTTTGCTAAAAATAACTATTATTCAAGCAGTTTCCCTATCCCATGGTCAATTAACTTAAAATAGTAACTGCTTTGAAGATGAGTATGTTTGAGATTGGGACTGGGCAGCTGATGTTGTCTTGGTGACAGTCTGTATGAGTTAGCGAGTGTGGTTCCTGAGTCTCCTGGCCCCATTCTCTGTGTATAACCCAGAAGCACACTTCTCTGTGAAATGTATGTCAGGAAGCAACAGAACAGGGAAATAAATGTCAAGTTCAACTAGAAAGTCTTCTCTGTAAGATTACACATAAAGAGAAGGTATAAAATAATCCATATTTGTTTTATTTTATTTTTGTTTCCTCTTCATTGAAATACCTGTATTTTTAATTCTCAAAGGGTGACCTCTGAGGCGAAATGTCAGAATTCTGAGGAAACTGAGGCCAATCACCATGCAACACATAGCAACCTCCATCTGTATTGAGAAAACCACATAAAAAAATGGGGGCTTAACCATTAAAGTCTAATGGGAGATCATTTTACCTTGGATTGTACATACAATGCCATTAAGAAATGAGTTTTATAAATATGTATGTATATCGTTACCTATTAAATGCATAACTTGAAAATCTGATGCATTATTCTTCCTCATAGAGCTTCAAAAATGGTTTAATCTTTCATGCATGGGGCCCTGTATCATTAATAAAAGTGCTTAATATAGAAGCCTCCCACAGGAATCCTCCCAGAGAAAACACCTCATCTACGCTCCTAAGTAAACACTTTGACCTAGTTTTGAAATAAACCTTGAGTGCCCTGAAGACAAGGGAAACACTGGACTCCCTTCTTTCGAGATGTAAAACATCTTTCAAAGACTATACCAGAAGGGACTGAATTGAAAATCCCACTGGGAAAACTCAACTGTGCCTTGATCACAGCTGTAGCAGAAATAAGAAACTGAAACACTGTCTGGAACTCAAAGGTAGAATATCCCATTGAGAGGAGAAGCAGATGATGGTTATCCAAGGGTTAAGGAGTGGTGGTCTTTGGATTTTGGTGAGTTCACACTGATTGTTTTGATTGTACCAACTGAAAGATGACCTGAGACCAATGTGTGTTTGCTGTCTTCACTTTCTCTCTGCCTTTTTATACCTTGTGTGGTCTTGCTTTCACAAGTGAGGGTAACTAAGTGTCGTCATATCTCCAGCTCTCTTGGCTTGAAGCTGAGTGTGTACAAGGTGACAGTCCATCTATCTGAGTCTAATACAATGCCCTACACATGCATAACTTTTTTTGCACAGCATTACTTTCTCAGAGTGATGCTACTGTCATTACGATGACCTCAAGCCACAAGGGAAAGATCTGTGATCTACAGTACAATGACAGTGAGATCTCTGAAAGAGAAGTGGGGTCATATAGAAAGACAGTTATTCTTTTTTTTTTTTAAGCATCACTGCCCTCAGGTGGTGGGAGTAGGAGGCCCAGCCTTTGCTCCTGGGATCTGGAATTGAACCTCCAACCCAGTGGGCCGCAGCCCCGCGCACAACCACTATGCCACCGGGGCTCAGCCAGAAAGACAGTTATATGAATGGCTTTTTCAGCGATTACTTGATTGTAATCTCATATAAATTCAACTACTTTTGTTACAGGGCCCTGCCCACTCATGAGATCTCACACTCATGACATCACTGAAGATATGAATCCCATACAACGGGTGGTGAAAAAAAATCACAGAGTTTCCAGCTATCAGACAAAAAATAGTGTCCTTAAAGGCTCATCTCAAAACAAGCAGTCTTTTCATTGAGGAATCAACCAGGTCTACAGAGAAGAAGTATACCAGTATGTGCGAGCTCAGGCCTAAACACACTAAGATCAAAACCCAGAGAAGAAAATGGCCAGTGCCTCAATCCTAACCACCACCTATTGGTGATAGTGAAAAACGCAAAGCCATTTGCAGGGTTTCTACATGGGTTGAGTATAGGGAATTTCCCTTGTCCATAAACTAGGAATATGAACATTCCTAGTATCAGAGAAAGAGCACTGTAAACCAGTCATCTCCTGTACTCTGACTGGAAAGTACCACCTTCTCACAAGATTGTTCTTTAGACCAACTTTCATTTAATCCCCAAATTTTATTACCCTATGCTTTTGCTTGGATTGAGATATTTCTCGGTATTGCATCATCATTGTTTCTGGGTCTTTTTGCGGTGGTTCTTTGTTCTTGTTTTGTTTGTTTTCTGTACAGGGAAGCCTGGATTGTCAGATTTATGAACATATTAACAAATAATAATTACCTTGGGGAAAAGATAGGGAGGGGAGGAAAAAGGGGAAATCAAAACCAAAAAAATACAAGAAGGAAGAAATGTTCCAAAGTCAACTGTAATGGTAATCTCATAGCTCTCGGTAATATGATTTGTCTATGTTAATTATTACTCAAGAAAACCAATTTTTAAATGTTCATAGACTTTTTAAAATGACAATCTTTAAGTGTGGTAGAGAGCAATCAGGCAGAATGACTTACATGTAAAAATATTAAGACTTTTTCTAAAGCGTTTTTCTCATATTTTTGTAAGTTTACATATCAATAAATTCTATTGAAAAATATTAATAGGCAGGGAATACCAGCAATGTGAATTTCAAAAACCTGGAATGGGGATGATAAATTAAAATAAATTCTAAGATACTAAGAACTATATTTATTAATATTTCTGGGGAGGGATTACTTGAAAAAAATGATGATTCAGAACAAATGGGAATTTGTAGTGCTAAGATAACCACAATGAATAGTTTCTTATATTTCTTCCCATTTGGACCTACTGTTCATTGATTCTTTTATGTGTACATTTGTTTATTTAGTCAATATATATTGAATCTTCATAATGTGTTAGACTTTGTTTTACACACTTGTGACAGAACAATGAACAAAACCGAGCAATTACCTTCCCTCTGGGGCTTACATTCAATAGGAAAGTAGGCAATAAACCAATACATTGTAAACATATAATGAAGTTCTTGGTTGACAAATATTATAAGGACAATAAAACATGCCAAGAGTTTAAAGCAGGTGTCAGCAAGATGTTATTCATCAGCGAGCTGCTAGTTTTTACAAATAATATTTTCCTGGAACATAGATGTGTGCACTCTACATATTTCCTCTTGCCATGCCCATGCTATGATAGTGAAGCTGAGTAAATTGTGCTAATGATCTTAAGGAAAACAGATTTTAATAATTTACTTTACTGCTTCTATAGAAATAAAAAATTGCTTCTATCTAAGTATAACTGAAATTAGTATGCCACTTTTCATATTATACTCAGAAAGTTTTCTCCATTGCCATGACCTTTATCTTGAGATGATGTGAGCAAACAAAGCATGCACAGAATGGGGAGATTCAGATTCCAGGGAGAACACAAATCCTTAGATGGGAATGATCTGGATGTGTTATCCAAATACAGAGAATTTGTAACTAGACTAGAGCAAAGATTACTGGGAAAATATGTTGAAGCAGTCAGTTATAGTATCTTGAACAACTTTATAAGGAAAGTCGATTTTTAATAACTAAGAAATTTAAGGGTAAACAGGGGAAAAGGGATGAAAAAAGCAAAAATGGTTCAACTTATCTGACCAGTGCAACTAGAAAAAAAAAACAGGGTTTGATTTAAAGAGTTTTTCAATGTTTTATGAAGTAAGACAGCATAATCATTCTGAATGTAGGTATAGGCATTGTCATTGATGAGACAAGGTCCTGGAACTGCTCTCGGGACCTGTTCATTAGCAGATGAACATCCTCTGGTGTGCTGATTTCAGCCCACGTCCAGCTGATAGCAGCAATGCATCTGCCATTCCATGGTCCTTTCTGACTCTAGTTTGAATCTCTGGCAGTTCCCTTTTGATGCACAGCTACAACCACTTTATAATTATTGACCTTTACTCGATGACCTTTGGCTTTCCTCATGTATATTGTCTATGATGTTACACCACAAATCATCTTGTACTTATTCAGTCGTGTTCAATGCATCACATATTCTATATGTAACATTTTACTGTTATTCCGTGAAGTTGTAAAGAGAAGGTAACCAACTGTGCACATTTTTTATCTCATTCATTCCTCAGTATTGCTTATCCCACTCTTTCCTCGTGTTTTCTTTTTCTTCTCCTTCTTCTTTTTAAACCTCTATTTTTGAATAAATGTCCTTTTCATTTTAAATGTTTGATTATTCTAACACTGGAGCATGGCCAGTTTTTCACTTGAGGGAACAAGTAGTTCCACCAGTTTCTGTTGGACCAGCAAACTTGATAACTTTCATGATTTTAAATTGTGTTCCACATTTTTCTCCTACACTAAGAAGGATCTTCTAAGGTAGGGGCTTTCAGAGCAGCCCGTAGGGATAGCTGAGCACAAATTATCTCTTCCAAAGTTGTGGAAAATGATGTTTGCACGAAGCATGTGTTATTTGGACAAATTGTTTCCATGTGTCTTTCTGTTTTCATCACTCATCACCTTCAGGCAAAGAGCTGTGAGTACCTCTGATGAATGCTTACAAACTTTTAAGATGTCAGTAGTTACTCACCTGAGTGGGATGTAGAACATGATCTTTGCTACCTTGAGTGTCTCTACATTCAGATGGGATATATCTAGGTGGTACTAAGGTTGGACAAAATTTGTTTTAATTTTCTGCACCTTCAAATTTTATTTGCACGTATGTGAAAAATTAATGGTATATTTTAAAGTGGATTCTACTATTGTTCTGACTGTAATACAGACAATCTAATTCCTCAGCCCTTAATTTGTATAAGTTGAAACTCTCTCTAGGCCTTTGTAATGAAATCCTACATTGGGTGGTGGAGGGAATATGATAGTGTTGTATAGGTGACTCTGTGCTTACTTTCCCCAAACCATTAAAGGAAAACCATTTAAACCATTAAATGACTGATTCAATGAAAATATTTTGATAATAGTCACATTTTGAAATAGATTAAATTCACTGCAATAATTTCATGGATTTTCTTATAATTTTATACCAGATAACTTTATGCTGGAAATGATTCTATAGAAAGTGCATAGAAAATCACTTTAAAATTCTTACTAAATTTCCTGACAAATAAATTTAATGCAAATAGCAATGATTTTAATTAATCCACTCCTGTTTTATCACACAAAACAGCAATCCTGTGAGGACTCAGAAAAATCAAAACATATGCTGATTAATTGTAAGTAAATTTGATCATCAATTAAAATGAAATGTAAGGTGCACAGCATGTTAGCTTATTCATACTGACAATATGGAAAAGATACACTTGCATAGATTGGGAATTTGGAAAGCACATTTGGAGATAAATATAGTTCTAAGGTAGCAACCTGTTGGTTTTATCTGTTCCTGTCTCAGATGACTTATAGTTAGTGGTTGTTGAAGTGTTGCTTTTCTAGATTGTTATATACTGCCATTGTAAGTGTATGAAGCAAGAAGAATATTATTTTATATATTTTTTGTTTATGGAGATGGAAATCCATTGATAATTTTCATTTATAATATTGATGTTAAAAATTATGATGTAATGGTATAACTTTATGTTGGGGTCTATGTGGCAGGCTGTATCAAATCATACAAGAGAATGATTTGTAATGGGTCAAAACATTAAAGTTATCACTTTCAGAATTCAAATGTGCCAGACCCAGGTAATGGTGCCTTCAATCTCCTCATATTCATTTGGTATTGGTAAAGAGTCTTAAGCCTATCATACACTAGCAAAACAGCAAACACATATATCTGAAAAGAAATACAGCTGCAGCAACCCATCTTGGAAGTGACACTGGTGAAATTTTCTTTAGCATACTTCAGTTAGATGGGGTTGTCTACAGAAATAAAATAAGTGACACTCAAAAATGTGTAAGAAATTATTTTATACTGAAGAGTCAGTTTATACCAAAAGAGCTTCCTGTCCCAGTTCTGCTCAAGTCATCCCTGGATGTGATCTTAGCCAAAACCTTCAGATGCAGCTAACTTGCAAGCCAAGATGCAGAGGGTAAAGTTGGAAGCATGGAGATCGCAGGTGCAGTTCTGTGGATTCAAGGTTGGGAGAAGCATGTTGGAGAGTAACAGCTCCCAGGGCTTGTGGCTCACACTGGGCAACTACTCAAGGCAATCACAGAACCCAAATGAAGAGGGAGGCAAAAGGCCAGAGAAAGAGTGGCTCCTAGTGTCTGTCTGAGATGACTATGACCCTTCCAGGAGCCATCTTCAAACAATCGACCGATTGCTCAAGTGGACCCTGCACTTTCATCCAAGTTGACATAAGAATGGACCCCTCAGACATACTACAGGGAGCCATGAGTGCTTGACAAGGAATGCATTTCTTGATAGCGTAAAGTTTGCGCTCAAAAGAGGAAGATGTCAAAGAAAGAGATTGACCTGGTGGCTAAAACAATGGGCCAGCTATAGGAAAGAACGTAGTGATGGGGCAGCATTGGGTAGTCCTTTTTCCTGCTGCAGTAGGGTCCTTCTGAGCTGTAACCAACTGGATGGCACATATAAACAACAATCACAGGCCATAGTCTCTATAAAGCTTATATCATATTTCTCTAGAAAGACAAGCTTATAAATTTGTGCTGCAGCACTAAAGTTTTGAAAATGAATTACAGCCCTATTAGGATAGTAATGTCATAGTATGTCTTTGTCCAAAACCCAAAAGAAAAACATCAATATAATAAAAAATAATCTGCAGTCTGAAAGATTCTTCTTTAGTTCAATCTAATGAATCTTCATGAATCCCTTGTAATATTCTATTGTTCCCATAGAGATTGCACACTGGTTAAGCATGGGACTGTTAATGGAAGTTAACACTCAAGCTCCCCCTAGGGTTTCCCCTCGAGAACATACCTGGAGCTCTGCCCTCATGACCATCCAGTCAAGAGAAACGGATGGAGTCTTTCCGTGTCATTGGGGGTTGCTATGAGTCAGAAGAGAGTTGCCATGACACAGCAGCCATTAATTTTTCCATAAGCAGTGCTTTAGGTAATATACTCAGCGTTAATGAGCTGTTATATTATTCATGAATTTAAAGAGTTGTCTAGAAGTTGCTTGACGACATTCAAAAATTGCCAGCATTTTAAAACTTCATCATATGATAAAATCAAGAGAGATAATAAAAACATTCCCAAAGGCAGCCATTGTCATATTTTTTTTAAAAGAGAGCTAAAATGTTAATGGTTGCATTTCTTGCATTCTAAAGTTTTCCAACTTAGAAAGGATCCTTGACGTCAAAGAGCATTTATCCCACCATACAATGTTTCCAGAAAGCTTTGGTGATGCCGTGGGTGAAGCTTGCAGTCAGCTGTGTGAACCCATGAGCTGCTGCGCTGAAGAAAGACGAAGTCATCTGCTGCCCTAAAGATTGATAGTGTCAGCAACGTGATAGGCAGCAATTGATCATTTTTACATTTGATTTTGATTCTAAAAATAATATTTTATTTAAATTTCCAGTTCCTGTGATTAATAAATAGTGTGTTTTAGATCAGTTGCTTAATTGGTTATTTTGCTTAATGGTATCAACATAGAATACAATTCAACCTTCTTGGCTCATATTCAATATTTACTGTTATTTAAGAAAGTAACACTGTTTAGCCTTATTTTCAAGGAAGAAAATAAATAGAAAGTGTCTATGAATATTCTATATCTCTTGATATTTAAAACCTTCATCCTAACATAATTAACATTATGTAATTAAGTACAATTCAGCAGTCATCTTCAGAATGTCTCCCACACTCTAATTTCAATGTTAAAAGGAAGGAGTATCAATAAATAAGAGTCTAGGGTGGTGTTCTGCTTAGTCTGTTCTGCCCTTTGATTTTTATCCACAGGTGCAGCTGATGATTGTTTTCACTGTTTCTTAGCGACTAATGTTCAGTCCTTCAATTTTAATGAATTTTTACAATTTAAAGTTATGATTCGTTGAAAAAAATAAAATTTGTTATTTATTTTAATCCCAAATCTCTTTGTTTTGTATATTTAGGTAGTCTGGGAAAATAACTTCTGTAAACTACCGTTTTTCTAGAGCTTGTAGGTTTATACAACAACAAATCTCTGATTGAGACTTTCAGTAACATTTAGCTACTAGGTAGGACATTGTGAACTCACAGAGAAAAAGTTACAGATTTTTGTTTCATCCTACTTATTTATATTAAAATGATAACTATTCTATATTGTTTGTCACTTTTTAATTGTGGTTATTTAAACTTTTCCTTTATATCATTATTTCATCTATTTTTGTCTTTGATTTTTAGCTTCTTTGATATATAGATTCTTTATTCTATGTGTGTGTTAGATTAGGGAAGGGTTTGGCCATTATTTTTTCTAATATTTTTTTCATTAAAATATTGGCATAATCTGCACAGTTTTGTTTGTTGGATTGTTCATTTGAGTATCTTCTTCTCTCCTCCTGGGACTCCAGCAAGACACATTTTTGATAGGCTTGATAGTATTCCACAAGCCTCAGAAGTTTTATTTTTTCTTTGTTGGTTATTCTTTACTCCTCAATCTTGATAATTTCTAATCATGTTTCTTCAATTTAGCAATTCACTCTTTTTTTTCTAACAATTCATTCTTCTATCAGCTAAAATTTGTTAAGTGCCTTTAGCAGTTTAATTTTATTTTTTAAATCAATCAATGCAATTTTCTACTACAGAATATCTATATTTTTATTTACATGGGAATATATTGTTTTATTACTTTTCTTTATTGTGCTCTGAAGATATTCCATTTTTAGCAAACTGAAGATTTGAAGCAACCATGCATTGAGCAAGTTTATCAGTATGATTTTGTCAAGAATGTGTGCCCTCTTCCAGTCAACTGACCAACTAGCTAAATCACAACTTTTTTGGCATAGATAGGTGAGTGCTTCCAGTGCCTCTTCAGTTTACTGAAATCTTTCCACAGATATTCCACCAATTCCTGGTACCTTGTTTTGGACCAATGCTTTCAATGCAGCTGAAACTTTTTCCTTCAGGGCCATTTCCAATGGTTCGTGCTCCTCGGTGACATGGACATGGCACAGCTTTCCTTTAAGGGAAGACATGAAGTACATGCTGATGAGGATCAAGGAATGCAGCAGTGAGTGCCGAAAGCAACCCATTTCACAGAAAACCCAAATCCACCCAGCTGGATCAATAGGGAACATCATATCTAACAGAAAAAAAAATGATTGCGGCTGTCAAGACTTTCCTCTGGCTTGCGTCCACAATCAATGCTCATTAGGTAAGTGAATTTTTTTGGGGGGGGGCTTGTTGTGTGTGTGTGTGTGCTTAATCTGCTGCATAAAACTTCTTTAAAGTGCTGAGCTGTGAGGCTGTTACTGTGAGAACTAAGATGTGCCAGACTCAAGTCATGTTTCTTTGTTTTTCTGATGTTTTCGGTTGCCTCATATGCTTGTGATTGTTGGACATTGAATAAAGACGACCAAAGAAGAATTGATGAATTTGAATTATCGTTCTGGTAAAGAATATTGGAAGTACTTTGGAGTGCCTAAAGAACAAGCCAATCTATCACAGAACACATAGAACCAGGAAGCTTCTTAAGTGCATGATGCTGAGACTTTTTCTCAAGAACTTTGGGCATATCCATGTTCTCAGGAGAGACCAGACTCTGGAGAAGAACCTCATATGTCATGCTTTATAAAGTATCAGGGCAGTGAACCAATGTGCAAAAGTTGACTAAATCAACACTGTGGTTGCATTTATAGATTGTTCTGTTTCTCAGAATCAGAACAACTATTGTGAGGCAGTAGCAGTGTTCTGTCTGCCCATGTGGCCACTCTGCTTGGGCACTGACTTGAATGGTCACCTGTGATCACTCCGTGTCTCTGTGGTGCACTGTGGTTAGTTTCACAATTTTTCAGACCTTTCAAAGAGGCTATTTTTCTTTTAGCAAACTACAATATAGTTTGGATACAGTATTGTAAGTTTGGATACAGTATTGTTAGGGTAACTTTTATATGTGCTGAAAGCTCACCGCTCCCCCCCAAAATCATATGGCTTATTTTTCTGCAATGTTTGCCTCATTGTGGATCTGGAGCCTGTGATGTCATGAGGTATGTCTACATTTCTATTTGTTTATTACCATTTAGTCTTTACCATCTTGAATTACTAAGCATGGTTTTGATATTTTCAGTGTCTTCATTTAAAGCTTTCTTTAAAATTTTTCTTAACTTATTTAAATTTCACTCAGTCCTCATTTATCAATTGTGATGCAAAAATAGAGTTATGCTAAAGTTTATCAATAAAATGTTCAGGCTCAAGGACTCATTGCACAGGTGGCCCTGTTGGACACCTCCTCCTCTGAAGTCATATTCCTCAGTTTCCCAGTTAAGCAGCCACTTCCATTTTCCCAGTGGTCATGTCTGTGTGTGTCATCTTAAAGCAGTAGCAGAGCTGGGTAAGTTGGAAATTAGGTTAGGAGTGCAAATCCTCACACTGACATCCACAAAATTCTTACAATCTGTGAGAAGCACCCTCCCCCCGCCACCACGAGATCCACTCTGGACTCAGAGCTCCAAACACTGTAAATGGTGGATATCAGGGTCCATAGCACAGTCTTTGAGCCTGTAATACTCTGATTTTTTGACAATTATAAGAATGCCTTTAAGAAAAGAAATGCCTTCATATAGAGGAAAGTTACCAAGTATAACTTAAATTTCATTTGCTGTCCAGGATAACCCATATGTGAGCGACTAAGGGCTAATTTGGGTGTCCACACTATGTTGCACAATATCCTTCCATATTCTGAGGAAAAAGCAGAGCTTTACAGTACTACCTGTATTCGACTAGTTATGAAGATCATCATTGAAAACTTTTTGGTTAAGGTCATATTCTCTTATCTGAAATTACTGCCTTGGGCCACTATAATGTAACCAGATTATATTTTTGATAATCCCTGAGGATAATATTTGTTATTGATAAAGGAGAAAAAAGAGTGTAGACATTTAGTTTGTTGTGGTTTTGTTGTTGCTTTTTTTTTTCAGGGAAACTGCCACTTCAACCATGTTATTCACTATATTATGTTGATATTAACAAAGACAGCAAATCACTCCATTTTCTATCTTCATTGTTAGGCTGGCTGGTTTTCACTGCTATCATTCTATTGAAATAAAGAAACAAGGGGAGATGGAAATGGTGCATGTTTGGAATTTGCTAGCTTACTCTTTAAAGCTAAAGCTATCCATGGTAGCCAGCTTCTATAAAAAAACTACATTATGTTTACAGATGGCATAAATCAACTGTGGTGGATTGAAATTTATTAATATGGTGCTTCTACCCACGTCTCTATAATTTCACCAAATGCTTAGATAAGATCATGCAAGTAGAGTGTGTGTAACAAGAACAGCACAGATCTGTCAGCGTGTGTTACCATCTCCTGCCTCTACAGGGAGAAAAATCCCAGGACAACCAGACGAGCCTGTTCCACATCTCTGTGTCAGAGGCCGAGACCAGAGGCACCAGTCTGTGGACACAAACTATGCAACAGAGCAAGGGGCGCATGTCCAAGACTGCAGGGTGTAATACAGAGCAACAAGGAGGCTTCTGGTACAGGAAGGTGAAGACCAAGGTGCCACATGACTGAGAGGCTGAGGACCAGAGAGAAACTTGGCTGCTGGCTGGGGAGAGTTGTTGCCATGGCAATGACAGTATCCTTCTGGTTTACTTGTCTTGATTGTGGTGATTTTTCATCTCCCTAATAAGCCCTTATAAGCATTATCTGTAAATTACATGTGGACAGTCCATTGAATTACTTAGTCCAGCCTAGAAGGAAAGTTTCAGGGGAGAGGTTATAGATGTCAGAGTTGGGAGAGAAGAATGGAGCAGGAAGACAATCTGGCTTCTGCTTCTTGGCACTAAAAAAGCCCAGAGAGGGCAGATAGAATTACCATGTGCCATTTACAGCACTGATATAAGAAAAATATCAATTGCTTCATGATTCATTGGCAACAATAGGGAAAACCAATAGGAGTATACTCCTGAACTTCAAAGTTTCAAAATGTCAAGTACCCACTGTTGAATTTTTTTTTTTTGGTTGACTGGTCATTTAGATTTTATAGACCACAATTTGTTTCTTTGTTTAATTTTCAGCGGTTTAAAATTATGATATTAATTGCATGGTAGGAAAGTAGACATTTCCTCTGTCATTGGAAAGTTGTTCACCTCCTGAGTTACAATAATGAGAGATTCTGTGAGAAAATTATTATTTTTGTGATCAAATTATTGAATGATGCCAGAAGCAAGAAAAATTGCTGGAAGGAATTCAGAGTGATTATGTCTAAAACAATGGCTAGACAGCCAACTTTTTGAAAAGGTAGGGCAGGAGATGATTGACTGTTCATTGGGTGATGTGAAAGATAATGGTACTCTAATGCAAGAAGAGGAACAAGGAGGTCAATGTTAATGAGTTTGGTTAACAGTTTAAATGGTTGAATACCAAGTTGATGATAAGAACCCCTCATATAATTTACAATGTAAAGAATTTTTTTTTTAAAAAAAAAGAATCAATGGTACAAAAGGCAGAAGTCCAACTGGCACAAAGACATTGGTGAACCACAAGTTCCTGAAATCAATGGAATACAAATAGAAAAATCAAGCTTCAGAAGCACTGGAGGTACTCATTCTTCTCTCCCAAGAAGCAAAACTCTCTAAAGAAGAACATGGAAAAAGACAGTATCCACCTGTGATATGCAAATGGCACAACTTGGCTTACTGAAAGCAAGGAAGTATTGAAACACTATTGATGACGATTGAGGACAGCAGCCTTCATTATGCATTACAACTCGATGTAAGGAAAGCAAAAATCCTCTCATAATGTCATAAGTGGAGGTACGATTTAAGTGGTAGAAGATTTCATCTTTCTTGGATCACAAGTAATGCAGCGGATCATCAAAGCAGTGGTTAAAGCTTGAATTATGTATTACGTATTGCATTGGCCAAATCTACTGCACACAACCATTTAAAGTGTTGAAGAGCAAGTACATCACTTAGAAGATTGAGGTGCACCTAATCTAAGCTGTTGTATTTTCAAAGGTGAATAAGGAAGAAAGAAGAAAAAGTATGCATCTTAATTATGGTACTGGCAGAAAACCAAACCAAACCAAAACAATGAAAGTACTATGCACGGTAAAGGAAAGAAAAGCATGGCAGCCAGAACGTTTCTGGGAAGTAAAGGTGGGAAGAACCTGTGTCACTTGGGACAGGTTTTCAGGAGAAACTAGTGTATGGAGGACATAATTCTTGGGAAAATAAAAGGGCAATGAAAACATGAAGACACTGAATATGAAAGGTGAAGACAGAAGCTCCAACAATGGACTCAAGCAAAGCGGTAATTGTAAGACTGGCACAGGACTAAGGCGAGTTTCATTTTGTTGTTCATATGGTTGTGATTTATCAGAACCAATTTAATGACACCTGGCAACAACTGAAGCAATGTTTAATTACTTATTTCCTCATAGAAATGATAAATTGAGATAGTGTAAGAGTAAATGTGACTTTGGATAACAGGTAAAATAATGCAAACTGGTATCATCATCTAAGCAAAAATATTGCAGTAGGAAATACACCTACTCAGAAACTAAGTTTTATAAATATGTTATCCTCCAGGAATGGCCTTAGAGAAAAGCCAAATTACAAGAGTTTTAACACAATAAATCTGTTTAATAATTTAATGAAAAGTGTAACAGTCTATGAACTATGATTGTTAAAAATGATCGATATTAATAAGAACTTTGGAAAGATGAGTCTTAAGCATGCATGGTCTAAAAATGAGATATGAATAAATACATATATACATACATGAATATATGCATATATAATCTTTATGTCTGTCCATTTACCTAAAATAAAATTAGGTTTGTACATTTGTGAAGGATTAAGCAAGTTTCTGTTCACCTACTATTCCATCCCCCCACAATTTCCTGGTCATGTTTTAATTTTCAAATAAGGATGCATTTTAGAATGTTACTCTACAATATATTATGTCTAAAACACATAGAGAAAGATTTATTAATACTTGATAATTGATGATTGCAAAAGATTTTGAGAGAGTAAGATGAAAGGATTATCTTCCTTTTATTTCAGTATGATATTAGAATATTCTGATATTTACTAAAGAAGCTATAATTGACAAAAGCAACATATAAATATTTTTAAAATAAATGAATTACTTTTGAAAGTATGTGACCCACAAATATTTTATGCAATTTAGGAGGTTGGTTTGTTTGCTTGTTTTACAAATAGACTTAATCACCTTTGAGGAGAGAGTTTTAGTTCACTAGTAAATATCATAAAACAAACAAACAAAAAAGACCACTTCAAAGTATGATCTTAAAGAATGTTAGACTTTGTGAAAATTGTATCTTTAAATTTGGTCTTATTATGCACAACTACCTGTCATTTTTTAATTTATATATTTACAAAAATTTAAAATCAATCAACCAGTTTGGGAAACGCTTGTTTGAAATAATGCAGTGGGGTGGCCTTGTTTTATCTTTTCTGACTAAAGAAAGGAAGAGAAGGATCCCCAGTGCTTTGAGTGTCTTTGATGCTGAGTCAAAAGTCCCTCTGTTCTCCATCTTTCTTTATTCTGTTCAAACACGCACCCCTATATTCCGCAACCCGGCACTCCTCTAGCGGTTTTGGAAATCAGTGGGATGAAATACCAAACAAACCTTTTTTTTTTTTTTTTTTTTTTTTTTTATGGCTACGCAGAACTCAGTGATAATACAGTTGATGGGGATTTTTAGGGGGAGTAAAAAGCTTAGAAACCAGGTTCCAGTACTTTGCAGTCACGTCAAAGAGCACACCCCGCCTGGTTTTCAGGCACTCAGGCATATGGCGCTCTGGTTTCTGGGCTTTGCCCTGCCACACTGGGCAGTGAAATGATCCCTTCAGCTGATCAATACTCTAGGGGCAGCCTCTCTTTGAATCAGAGTTCTGCTGAAGTCCCTCCGTAGCTCCCTCCTCTGGTCTGGCATTCCTGCCCCTTGGTGTCCGGGTCTCTGTGTGAAGGTTTCTGGTGTAGCTGCTGTTGCATTGTTTGTTGACATTATGACTTGACTACATCGATTTATATTGACCCCAATTATAGCAAAAGGAAATGGTGTTCAAGGCTGTGTCAACTTTACACTCACCTGCATGTCTAAGTCCAACATTTTGGTGATTAAAATCAGACCGATAGAATCAATACCACCTAGGGTATGACACATCATTTTTGATCCTATATGTCAACAAACCAATGTCCTCCTGTGACAGTCATGTACTCCTGTGTCAATTTCATGATTGGGAGTGTAGGGGAAGAATCTAGCCACTCACTCTGGAGATAGTCAATGAGGCCTCTGTGTGGGCATGGCTTTCTCCTGAGAATTCTTGGAAGTCTTGATGTATTTCCCAATTGGAGAAGAGAGACTTGACTCTCAGTCTTTTGAAGTCGGTCTACTGAGAAGACAAGATGATGGCATGCTGATAGATCCTGAGTCTTGGAACTTGGAGAACTGGGAGAAGAAGTCACATGAGCTTACGCTGATGGAGCCGGACCTCTGGGGCCAGGGAAGCCCCGGAGAGACCGCTGAGATACTTCTACCGCCAATGGATACTGCTCATCCTGGAAATGAAGAGCCATGGGGAGTCCCTGCCAGTGCCTGGATGCTTCTACTACATGTGCTTCTTGAGTTGGAAGGGGACTTTATAGGCTGGTATCAGACATATGGGCTAATATTTGACTTATGGCTTTGGACTGGACTGGTTTGCGATGCTTTCTCAGTGTTCCATTCCTCTTATATATAAACCTTCCCCTTATATCTTTATGTGTGTTTATGAATTTGTTTCTCTAGCCTTCCCAGACTAACACACCTCCTCTAGCTGACATTCCCAAGAAAATAAATTGAACAATGTTCTCTTGTCATCCACGGTGTTTTTATGAGATGATTGTCAGAAGCCTACCATCAAATCATTCTTTCTAGTCTCTTTCAATTTAGAAGCCTCATTTAAGCCAGTCACAATAGGTGTCCCAGCTTTTATTAAAACTGTTGGTAGTATAGATTCTTGGATCATTTGAAATCCTACACAAGTATCAAAAAAACTGTGAACCTATTTCTACACATGAGTAACAACTTGGAGAGATCTCCAAATTGCTGAGTAAGGCTTCAAACAATCAAGATTATATCAATATTATAATCTGCTTCAACACAATTCAATATAAAGCATGGGTCTATTGATATTTTAATAGAAATGGTTTTATTCTTATGTTAAAGTAGGTAATCTGTATTTAAAATATTAGTCCTGATTTCCATTTAACAATTATAATAGAATTAGCAATTCTCCATCTTCATAACTTTAGATTTATGTCATCACATGGTACTGAAATTTTAAATTTTATTCTCTTGCTCTAGAAAGCAAGTCCATTTCTGTTTAAGTGGGAGAGAGTAAATGAAAGTTAAAAAAATCAAAGTAACATCACTGATGAGAAGATAAAATCATCAGTGCAAACCTCATAAGTAGCCTGATACTTGATGAGTAACAGAGATTTCATTTCCAACTTGATGACAGAATAGAATAATTTAATTATAGCTTAAATAATATTCTAATTTACTCCTCTTTGGACAATGGTTTTGGCAGCACTTTTTAAAGCTTTAACGTGTGAAGCTAGTTTTTAAGCTAAAGGTTAAGTAGAACGCCTTAGGAATGTGTGCCCTATAACATGGCATGATTTTAGAGTACACATAAGAATTCTAGAAGCTTGGTAAGTATTTCTTCTGTTCCTCTAAGGGAAGATTCTGGCAAAGAGCATAAAGTGTAGTCATTGAGGTTAAGTGCTTTTCCCTTAAGTTGAGAAGGCTAATGAGGTAACCCTTAGCCTGCGTTGGACGCCCCTGGCTACCATTCATTATTTGTGTCTTCTTGAGGATGCTCTTCAAGACTCTCTGACTGAATTTCCTAGAATGTTAGGAGACAGATTGAAGATAATATCTACTTTATTGGATTTATGAGCACTTAATGAGTAAATATTCATAGGTAGTTTAGCACAGTGTCTGACACATAATAAAGCCTAAACCATTATTATTTGTACTGCCCTTATTATGTCCTGTAATGCCGCAGTTCCCAACCTGAGGGTCACAACCCCTATGGGGGGGGTCAAATGACCCTTTCATAGGGGTCTCCCATATCATAACAGTAGCAAAATTACAGTTGTAAAGTAGCATAGAAAATAATTTTATGGTTGGGGCAGTCACCACAGCATGGGGAACTGTATTAAAGGGTTGTGGCATGGGGAAGGTTGAGAACCACTGCTGTAATGCGGTAGGAGGAGTGAAAGTGAAGCTAGTTGCTAATGAGAATACAGTCATTCTTCTTCATAGAGAGCTTGGACGAGTGCATGGGAAAGCAGCACTAAAATACTATAGAAAAGTCCATGAACTTTCTGCAACCCACATAAATTTACATATTCATACATAAGACATTGTTTTTTACCTACAAATCATATCCATTTTAATAGACAGCATAGAATTAAATGAAGAGTGTTCTTTTGCTTTTGTTTTTGTTTGGGGGCATCACAGGCCTCTGGTGGTGGGAGGAGGAGGCCCAGCCTTGCTTCTGGATTTGAACCTCCAACCTAGTGGACCGCAGTCCCATGCACAACCACTATGCCACCAGGGCTCAGTCCGAGAGTTCTTTTGGACTTCAGTTTATTTATTTGATCTTCATTCTCTTCTGTTCTCATTGCTCTCTAGTCTCTGAGTGTCATTTATAGAAGTGACATTGTGTACTCTACCTGATTTTAAAATTCCCCTCTTACGTTCTGGGTAATTCTATTTCCATTTTCTCCAAGACTCCTCGGGCCTTCCTGCTCTTCAGTGAGTTCTAGTGGTTAGGTGTTGTGATTAGTCTCAGCAGTTCAAACTCACCAGGTGCTTTAAGGGGGAAAGAGACTTTGTCTGCTTCTGTAAAGATTTATATTCTCAGGTTCTCTAAATCAGGTCTCATTGAATCATAACCAACTTGATGGTAGTGTTTTTGTTTTCCATTTTAACATCCCTATTCTCTTTCATAACATGTACTAATGCATTCATTGGTTAACATTTTGAAGTTTCTTAAATCAGTTTGAGGAATGTGTAGCCTATATGAAACACTGTTTTACAGTGCTTTTCTTGAACACGGTGCCACTTTATCAATGCAGAGATCTCCAAAAATTAGTAGCTTCATGTCCCGCATTATCTTAAATAGTTATGCTTAAATTCAAGGCATTATTCTCTAAGGGCCATGGTCCTCAACCAGTCTATATCCAAAGACAAATGCACTGCCATTAATTCTGACTCCCAGCACAAGGCTCACCACATGATTCACGGCCATAGTCATTTCTAGCCAGGGTTTATTGGCGATTCACTGAAGCCACATTCCATGGAATGACCATATACATGGATATTGGGTGATCACTGTCATTCATGCTTTTCTGCATTCTGGATACTTAGGATTTGGGCACTGGTACCCATTCCTTCTTCCCTGTTTGGATCTTGTTATTGGCTGTCTTTGGAGATTATGTTACCAGAAAGCCTTACTTTTCTCCCAAGATGCAACTGGTGGTTTCAAAATGCTGACCTTGTGGTTAGCAGCCCAAAAATGTTACTCCAAGTGTACTGTGAGTGAGCTGTTACTAGTACTCAATCTGTCTGATAAAAGTTTGCAAGTAATCTGTATCCTTAAAGTCACCCCTACCACCTTATCAGGATGTGTGACTGTGTCATTTCTATCTGTTGCTATAATTAGCAGCTGCCTTCACCACCACATTGGACACATGGAGATTAATCCTAGTATTATTTATATGCTTACAAAGTGAAGAGCTGTATTAGTTTTATCACCTGCGTCTTTCTAAAAGTTTCCAAGTCTAGTATTTTGCATTTGCAGGGAATTGATCCAGTTTCTCATCCTTCTTATATTGTTTAGTTCAATAGGGTTCGGCTTCTCTATGTGCTCCTGGGTTGACAGTGTCTACCCCGCTGCTCTGGATGCCTCTTTAATCAAAAGGAGTAAAGCTATAACAGTGCCATTTTTGTTCTTTTGTAGCAATAGAAATCTATGTATTTCAAAGGAAACATGGCTTGGGTCATCCTCCAAATCTTGGCTAGCTGTGTACTCATCGATGCTACCACTGCATCAATCCATCTCACAGGCCTTCTGTTTTGCTGAGCATCTCTCCAGGCTCCATGATGTTCTTCCTGATGACGTTTCCAATGTGGGTGAAGTAGAAACCTGCAACCCTGGTCTTAGGACACTTTCAGATTGTGTTTTCCCAGAAGGTTTGGAAATCTGGGTGTGATACATTGTGTAAGTTATCATGACAGTAATTCTTTCATAGCCTAGAAATACGTTACCTTTATATGTGGATATCTTTTGAAAAGTTATTTTATTTAAGTAGGTCAGATATAACACTTTGCAACTTAAAAGCTAAATCACTGCGACAGAGTTTATTCAGACACACAAACACTCTAACTCAGATTTCCAAGGCTGTCTATCTTAAAAAGATCCCCATCTACCTTCTGTCAAATGGTGGATCATTTTCACCACCAACCTTGTGGCAAACAAGCTAACCTTTCCCTCTCAGTGTAACCATATCTTCTTATCAAGGGATTATTTCATTGAATGTACATTGCAGTGTTCTCAGACTGTTTGCAAAAACTGTTTACCCTCCAGGATAGGGATGCACTTTCAAAGAAATGTCAATTTGGGATGTGGTAAGGGGCTAGGCTTCCAGATAAGTTTAGAGAACATGTAAATGATGCCAACTCTGTTGGGTAACCAGTGTGCCCCCTTCCTTTCCCACAGATCTCATCACTCACTTGATAACATGAACTCTTCAGATTGCAAGGAGAGACCCCGTGCAATCTACTGGATGAAGCATGCTGTCCTTTCCCTGACTAAATTATCAAGCCTACCTTGAACTTGATGGAATCACTTCATCTATCTCTTTACAATCCTCATATTGGAAAAGAAAAAGACTCTATTCAACTAGCTTACAGAATTGCTTCTTCCTTCTATTTTTTTGACATAAGTATACATCAAGAAAGCAATGTATATATCAATTTTCTATAGTTACTTATGTAATTTCTGTTTATAGAGATTACAAACATTTGGATATTTCCTTGCAAACTTTTAAAATCAAATTTATTTGACCTCTGTACTGAGACATATACTGAAAGTCTAAGATAAAATAGTTAGGGAATCAATACATGTTTACACATGGCTTGCCATACTGCTTTTGAAAAAGAATAAGGCATTTTATAAATAATCACAACCAAAAACAAATTGTGGTGCTGGGGGTTACACTTTGAGGTTCCATCCACAAGGTCAGTAGTTCAAACTCACCATCTATTCCCCCAGAGAAAGACTGTCTGCTCTCACAACGATTTACCCTTTGGAAGCTCTAAGAAGCTCTGATCTGCCCTGTACAGATGCAACAGCTCCAGATCAAGCTGATGACAGTGGAATTGTTTCCTTGTGAAATGGTGACATCAAGATTGATGTGTCAATGCCTCTATTTTCTACATAGCACAAATCAATGAACTACTTTGCTGGGTGCCATCAGGTCAGTTCCGACCCATAGCGACTCTCTGCACACAATTGTTCCCATGCACAAGCCCAGGAATGCAGTCACTGTGCCAATCCATCTCTTCAAGGGTCTTCCCCTTTTTGCTCTCCTTCTCTTTACAAAGCATGACGTCCTTTTCCAGGGACTGGTTTCTACTGAGAACATGTGCACAGTATATATGACAAAGTCTAGTCATCCTTCCCTTTAAGGGGAGATCCGTGCTTACTCCTTCCAAAACAAATCTGCTTGTCCTATTAGCACTCCATGGTAGTTTCAAAATAATTTTCCAGCACCACAATTCAAATATGACTATTCTGCTAATATCCACGTGCATGTTATGCAATGGACAATGCCATCGCTTGGGGCAAGCACAGCTTAGTCCTCCTTAGTAACAGCCTTCTTCTTCAATATTCTAAAGAGATCTTGTGCAGCAGATTTACCTATTGCAATATTTCAATTTATCTTTTTGACTGCTGCTTCCCTGAGCATTGATTGTAGATCCAAGAAAGACAAAATCCTTAACAACATCAGCATTTTCTTCAGTTTTCATCATTTTATCTATTGGTTCAGTTGTGAATCAATTTTGGTCTTTTTAACACTGTGTTGTAATCCACAGGGAAGACTTCAATCCTTGATCACCAGCCCTTGCTTCAAGTCCTCATTTTCAGAAAGGATGAATCATTTGTGTGCTACAGATTGTTAATACACCTTCTACTAATCCTGAAGCAGCACTATTTTTTCATAATATCCAGCTTCACTAATGGTTTTCTCAGCACACAGATTGAGTAACTTTGGGGAGAGGAAATAACCTTTGATACAAACCTTTCCTAATTTTAAATCATGCAATAGTCTGTTGTGCTGCGTGCACAGTTGCCTCTTGGCCCATGTCCAAGTTCTGCATGAGCACAATGCAGCATTCCAGGATCGCCCTTCTTCTCTATGATATCCACAGTGCACTATGTTCCACACAATTAGACAACGCAACACCAGTAAACATCTTGCTGGAGTTTCTGCTTTGATCGAAGATCGCTCTGACATCAGCAATGGTATCCCTGGTTCTAAGTCCTCTTGTGAATTCGACCTGAACTTTTGGCAGTTCCCTGTCAATGTGCTGCTATATTCTTGGGTGATATATATTTTTTTGCAGGGAGTCAAGTTTATTAATCATTCTTGGATGGTTTTAATCAAAATTTTACTAGTGTGTACTATCAATGATATCATTCCATAATTTGAAGACTCTGCTGAATCTCTATCTTTGGATTGAGCAAAAATATGTATCTCTTCTTGCCAGTTGCCAAATTCCAATTTTCTGGCAGACTAGTCCTTCTAAAGCTTTCTAAGCATTTCAGTGGTTATGCTTAATTATTTAATGAAGCAAGCTCACTGCAACCCAGTGCCTTCCAACCTCTAGCAGGCCTGTAAGACAGAACACTGCTCATACGGATTTCTGACACCAAAAAGCTTCATGGGAAGAGACAGCCTCATCTTTATCCAGTGGAGTATCTAGTGTTTTGATCCACCAATTTTGTGGATTTGTCCCAATGTAAGGTAATAGCACCACCAAAGAACATTAAAAACCTTCCAGATTATGCTAACCCGGAAAAAAAGGCAAAACTAACTAAAGGACTTAAAATGAAAATTGAAACCACATAAGAATCCAGCAAGCAATGAAAGAGAAGATAGTTTATTAAAAGTAGAGTCAATTATATACATGCCACATTTGCACACCTGTTGCCATCCTCACCCCTGAAACATCCTCCCTCCAATTAGGCCTTCAATACCAACTCCCCATATTTTCTCTCCCTTTCCTCCATGAGCCCTTAATAATTTACACATTGTTATTACTTTTTCACATCATCTTCTGTTTGATGTGTCTGTTCACACACTTCCCTGCTATCTGTAATTCAGAGAAGTCATATGTAGATCCCTGCAATTGGTTACCCCTTTCCACTCCACCCTCCCTCAACCCGCCCAGTATCTTCACACACACGACTGGTCCTGAAAGGATTATCTATCCTGAATCCCCCATGTTTCTGGCTCCAATGTACAACCCAATTTGCAAGGTAGAACTGGGATCATGATAGTGGTTGGAAGAAAGCATGTGAGAACTAGAGAAAAGTTGCATACCTCATTGTTGCCACACTGTATCCTAACTGGCTCCTCTCCCCCCTGACACCTCTGCGAGGGAGTATTGTTTCACCTATTTATGGGCTTTGGGTCCCCACTCAGTATCCCCCCCTCATTTATAATGATACAATTTTTAGTTCTTTGATGCCTGACACAAGATCGCTTTGACACCTCATGGTCACACAGGCTGATGTGCT